>JAIPMN010000985.1:30649-59221 GCA_020650975.1 Apostichopus californicus | reverse complement strand
CTACTCTTTTTCCAAATTTGTGGGGGGGACATTTGATATTGTGTCCCCCACCCATCGAAATGTGGGGGGGACGTGTCCCCCCGTCCCCCCCTGGATTGACGCCCATGGGCAATACTGACTGATGACCTTTAAAAGAGCCAACCTTTCGTCGGCGCATATAGGTAGGATTCTACTATTTTTTCGGGGTGGGGAATGGGATGGTGTGCTATTGTCAAAAGAAGCAGAGATGAGGATTTATTTTTCAACACTGATTTTCGTCAGGAACTTCCTGGCCGTGACACTATTATTTGTCGGAAAGTATGTAGCGCCTCCAATTTGTACTGCGAGCACCTGCTACCGAATTTTCTATACAACCCATAAACACTGGACATGCTAGTACTGTACGACGGAAATAAGACTACGGAATCGCGTAACGAATACGGTGCATATAGTGTTTACGTTACATTACGCTAGTACAAGGGCTCAATTTCATGGTGTCGTGAAACGTTTGGTCTTATGGATATTACAGTATATACAAGAGAACTAAAGTAATACAAGGACCAAAGTAGGAACCGAGGAAACCCCATAGCATCAAATTTTGCGACAGTGAGTTGAGATTTCTGTGTAAGTACAACAATTAAAATATGTACATATGTGGCCACGGATAAGCTAGCCTACACAGTAGGCATAGGCCTTATAAGTTATAGGCCTAGTTATAAAAAATTACAGTACTAGTCCTTGGCCCTATGCTTAGGCCCCTAACCCTACTATTACTAACACTTTATGCTGTAGTTGGGATTGTTACATACTGTATTAGGCTACGAGAGAAAGCACTTTTTATATGACCAAAACTACCGTTTTATTGGGAATTGATTATAAAACTACAAACTGAAGAACGAATATAAAAATAAGAAGGAAGGATCACATCGAATTGCTGCTGGTCCTAATCAAATCTAGGCTGAGCCGGCTATTGGCAATGGCTAAATTTATTAAGTCATAAATTAATGCAATACTCTTGAAAGACTATACCTTATATTTAAATTCAAGGATAAACAGCTATTTGGATTTGATAAACCTTTTCTAACAACTTTTTTCTTCTATGAAAACAAAAGATTTCCCTAGTACAGTTGATTAACTCTGTAATACAAACAGTAAAGACATGATTAATAGTGGTTTAGCATTAAAGATTAAAGATATATGGTGCCTATGATTTACACTGAAAGTAAAGCTATGAAAGTGATTTTCTGCCATAAAAACTGTTAGTTTCAAAAACACATATTTTATGGTGAAAATTAATGGCGGAAACTAACACCCCCAAAATATGGCATAATCTAGCTTATCTAATCTGATTTTGTTACTTGTTACTAATGTTATGGGCCTAATTAAGGTACAAGTTTAATTCCTAGTAGTAATGTAGGCCCAGGCCTAGACCAAGAAAGAAAGGAACATGTTTGATTATAGTGTCTGAAATCTCTGCAAGATGTTCTCCTGTTCCCTCTGTCTTTTCTCTGGTCATCGCCTGCTAATCCCCTTTTCAGGGATGAGAGTTCATTGTCTGCTTTAAAACTGTATAGACACTTTTTAGTATGTACCTTTTTCATCTGTTAGGCCTATTTTCTCTTATATTCTCAGTTCAGCAATTTTTAAAGATCATATTTTAAAATACTCTATAAAGGAAGTAATTAGACATATATATGTATGTATGAAGTGTAGGTAGCCAATTGCTTCCTATTTCAATGTAAAAGAGTTTCCTAACATTTCACAGTTCAATTCGTGCAGTTGAATGAAGATAGCAGGAAGACTGGATTAGCCAGATACACTTCATGTGAAATCCGGATTGCCATAAAATTATAGTTCCTGCAAAGCAAGAACTTTTAACGCATAATTTATTGGGATATCAAAATCTGGGGAGGGTGGCATGTGGGATTAGTGACAATCATTTTGTTCTTATCATGAGGAAGAAGAATGTACTGTACAGTACTAGGAAAAGGAAAAGCGTCAAGCCTCGTCTAATGCATGAGTTAATGACTCAAAGATTTCTTAAAATGGCACATTAAGTTAAGAGCAGCAAAATTGTGAATATTGAATACATCCCAAGAGAGAAGCCTAGAGCTCTATATTTATGAGAAATTGTTGTACATTGGTGGAATGAATTTCTGCTGGATGTTGGCTGGCAAAACGAGGCATAAAATACGGTCACAAGTACTGTGCATAATGGACTGTCAATTTCTGCCGCTCATTTCCAATTTGTGATGGCCGGTTCTGTGGCTCAGCAAAATGCAAATAAGGGAACTGATATTCAAAAGAAAACAATTTTTATACAGCAAAAACAACTTCATTCCTCAAAGGCATTAAATGTCAAGTTGTGCTGAATACATACTGTGTAGGGACCTAAAAGATGCTCCAGTTATCTTATCTTAATGGCTTAATGTGAGCACTCACTGTTTTATTACCTACTCTTTTAAGTCTTGTTGAAATTCTATATGTACATACAGTAGTTTATGTTCCAATAGGTTTTCTTAATATTGATCGGCATGGAGGAAGTAGAAGTAGTTAAGTGTACATACGGTATATTGTGCAGGGTTCAAAGTCAGCATTTGTTCATTCCAAAGTCAATTTTTCCCATATTGGGTTCATCAGTTTTTGGAATGTTTTGTAAGTTGTACAATGACATTCCAGCAGTGTCACCATATGAAAAGTAACAAGGACTGTTTGTTCACAAGGGTAGCTTTCCCTAAAGATTTAGTTGTCTTCTGTTTGTGTGATTCCCAAATTAACAGGTTCCTGAATGGTCTGTTATATGTAGTTCCTGGTCAGTCTGCGTTGGTATGCTGTCACTATATGGCAAAGCTTTTGTAGCACACATGTAAACTAAAAGGGGACATATTACAGTTTCATTTAAAAATTACCATAATATTACAAACTTGGGTGTTACTTTTGTTTAAGTAGCACATGTTATTGCACTGTGATGTAAAATATAGTTATTTCATTTTGTGCATTTAAAAAACTTCATTGATATTGATCAAGAATTGTATGTATCCTTTAGTCTTATTACAGTTCAGTGTTCTGTTAATAACTTGTAACACTGAAAGGAACATAAAATTAGAAATGCCTTTCACTTTTTTATGGTGCTTTGAAAAATTGAAATAAACCTTGTTGTTTGAACTGCCTAGAAGCTACAGTTAATGATCTGAATTGTAATGGCATGGGGTTATACTGACCAAGTACTATCACAAAGCTTCATAAGCATTGTGTACATTAGTCTGTCTATTGTGATTACTATCAAGGAGAGAGCACCTTTTTACCTGGTGTGCCAGTCTGTGTGTGAGACTGGGAGAGTAAATTGTTCATGTGACCAAAAAAGTATGGTGTTATTATACTGTATACTTGTCTCATTAATTATATCTGTTGTTTGTAAACATCAGAGCACCAATGAGTGTTAACATTAATTATCCTCTTAGTTTTGAAACTATGGCTTGACTGCTGCTGGGTACTACTAGATGAAAGAACTTTAATTAATGTTCAGCTCTAGCTTGGGATGGAAACTGTAACGAATCATTCTGTTCTGTCAAGTAAAAAAGGAAGATGTCAAACCGTATCCAGGGTATGTAAACAGGTTACAGTTGATTGCATGTAACAGGAAATGCTCATAGTCGATGTTGTTTTCTTACGGTAACATAAGCTTTTAGCTCATTTACTGTACATACTAAACTTCAATTCACTTAGTAACCTCTTTCATCATACACTTTGTGACAGTTCTATAGTACCTGTAGGTATACTAAAGATAGCTTTATGACATCATCAGTGGGTTGAAAACTGTAGCGTTCATCGATTTTATGCACGTTTCAAGACACTGGAATGAAAGTTGCCTTAATAACTTGAGTCTAGGTTTCACTACAACTGGGTGCTTGAAGGTACCTAGATACAATAAACACTTAATCCAGATTGATCCCAGATAGAGCTGTAGGGTTTCCATATTGCATTCGGTAGGAGTTTGGAAGCTTTGTAAATGCTCTTTTTTTTCTACAGTTCTTAACTCCGATCAAAGGATATCTTAGGTTTTGTTGTAAAAGAGGATACTGTACATGTGTCAGTCTGGAGAGCTTTTACATCAAACTGTTATTGGCCGTTCATTCAACATACCTTTCTCCTCTTTAAGTATGATGTATTCTAAATCTGAGAGTTTTTATAAGATCAAAATTATGTTTGTGCACTACAGATTTCATGTGGTGCCTCACGAATGTAGATTGCACATGAAGATTTGTTCAATTGGGATGTTATGTAAACATATCAAAGGTACTTCATGTTATAATGATGAATTTTAATTGACTCAGATGATTAAATCTTAAATAGGTGGAAGTAGTACCCTCAATTTAAATTAACCACAGAAGACTGTTAAACAATATATTGCAAATTAGGCCTCTGTCAATTGGAGATGTTTACAGTCACATGACATTTCATGTAGACACATACTATACAGGAGAGGAAACTGTGAGTGTTATATTGCCCAGGTCTTCTATAAGTATAACACCCATGTACCGAGTTGTGTATCTCATAGAGTGATTGACTTTAATGGCCATCTGTTCATTCTTGCCATGTTCGAGATTAAAAAAAAGAGAAGAAAATCAGCAATCGGCCAGGGACCCACAGTTTCAAAACAAGTTAGGTTTGACTAAATTCTCCTACTAGAACTTTGGAAAACAAAATCTTAGGTTCATTATGGCTCTGTGGAAGAGTTAGTATGTAAGGATAATTGGTCACTATCCAGTGGGACATTCATTGGCATCCATTACAGTGATTCCTGAGAGAAATCAAACTGAGGAGGTAGCCATGGAGACGTCTGGCTTCAAAAACATCATTCAGCATCTAGAGGTAGTCTAAGCAAGAAACTTTTCTCGATCTGTAACTGTGTCCATGACATTCTAATAATTCTCTAAAATTCTAAATAGTTTTATTTCAATCCATTTTCATAAATCATGGATAGCCATTTTCACGGAGCACTGACGCTGATTAAGTACTCACAGGATTAGAGAATTGTGATGAAGGTATCCTTGACTACTGCTGTACTACCGTAATAATGTTTCCTTGGCCTCTGCATTCCTCTGTGGTGATGGGAATTGCACTATGGCATTTGATTAGTTTAATAAGCACAGGCACATGCTACGATGTTTTCGTTAAATCCGTTTGCATGCATCCTTGTGCACATTGGTAGAAAGTTATCATTTTCTGAGTTTTCCTCCAGGTTTGACAGCTTACGAGTGATTGATGCTCGTTACCACAGCTGGGCCTACACACTTGTACCATGATTTGTTTCTGTGGCAGATTTAGTATTTAAAGAAGTGTAAAACATTCTGAAGGTCCTATTTGAAACTGGATGTCATGAACCTCCAAAAAATTATTTAGGTGTGAAGTTTTTAGCTTGCTAGTCTTGGAGGAATTGTTTTAAGTTGGAATACTTTACTTTTGCTTGCAGCAGTTGGCAATTGATACTGTACAATCAATTCACCTTAGTACTTACTGTAGCTCTGTAATTTTCATATTTCATGGTCAAAAGTAGAAAAAACTATATTCTTTGAAAGGATAACAAACATCAGTGTTTAGTTTCTATGATGGAAAGAATTTCCATCATAGAAACTAAACACTGATGTTTGTTAGCCTTGATAATAAGTGACTAACTGCTAGTAAAAGCTTATTCTGCATTCTTTTCAAAAACAAATATTTTGCAAGCATGCAAACCTACAGGAAATGAAATAAAAGTAAATCGGCTAATGGTTCTGTTGTAGATTTAGTTAACAGTGGCTGTTACAATGGTATTGGTATTCTAAATGAAAATATCTATTGTTTGTTTTAGAATGCAGAATTTGAGGTCCTTGGATGTACAGTAGTAAGCATTCCTGAATGCTGACATACCACAGGAATGCAATTTAATAGCTTTAGCTTAAACTATCGGTGCAATCAAGTTTAATATCAAATACACATAATGAAGAACAACACATATTTTAGTGAAGAAAAGAAAATAAATCTTCCTATTTAGATTTTGCATGTGGTAAAATATCTAAAAAATGTTTGCACTGCAAACTTTTCAGAATGAAATCAATTCACTTGGTGTAAAATAGGAGGCCTTTCATTCAAGTTCCAATCTCGGTTTGATTTTTAACTGGCAATTGCGCTCAGTAAATTTGATGACTTGCTCAAAATATTACCAAATGCAGGTGGCTGATTTTAATAGGTAATATCTACAAGTTGGATGAAAATACTGAATATAGCTGCTAGCAACAAATGCTTTATACTTTATTCGAAAACAGCTTTTTATTGGGTTGTTTTGAAATAACTGTAACAGTCTCGCAAAGCACTGTTACTTACAGTGCAATCGACTACCCTTGCTTGTTCATTTTCACTGTAAGAACTGTTCAAGGTTTGCCTTTATGCCACTTGTCAAGAAACACTTTGAGTTCTTAGTGCTTTGCAAAATGCCAAAAATATGTTACAAAACCGAAGATTAGTCATCAATAAAGAAACTTCAGACTTCAGTAACTAATTTAACTGCTCTTGCCTGCCATATCATTTTTAATTACTAGGACATAAATTTAATTGTCTAATCTGGAAGAAACACAGGAAGAGACAAGACTAGAACTACTACAGTAAGTTTCTGTTTCTGTTCCAGTAAAATAGACTGAAGTCCAGTTGTATTATAACTGAAAATCTCTGTGACCTTTAGATGACCCTCCGTCAATATGAGGGTCAATTATCCAGCTGGTCAAGTTTAAGTTCTGTAAATATTTGACCAGGTTAGTCTTCTCCCATCTTCTGAAGGTACCGAAAGTCATCTGGAAAAACTCACCAAACACAGAAATGGGGCGTTTATCAATATACTTAGAAGCCTAAGAGATTTCCAGGTATCAGATTAAATATTTGCTTTGTAGCCTTGGTTAATAGTAAATCTACAGGCCAGCAGTGGACATGGGAAGAGTGCTGTGAAGGGTCGTAGGGTTCATGTAAACTTTACCGTAAACAGCTAGTTTTACCAGGTTGAAATGGTTGCATGATTTACATAAAGTAGCACAACTTACTTTAAGATGCTTGAGTTACATTATTACCTACAGTACTGTATCATGTATGATGGAATTTTTGACACAGAGGGTGATGAAAGGGGAAGGGGTGGGGGAGGGTAGGTGGGAGAAGCAAGAACAGATAGGTAAGAGCAATTACATGATTACACATGATTAGCATCACAACAGCCTTTGATTGTTTTTTATGGTTTTTTTGTTTAAAGGGTAAAATATTTCATGATTTTTCAAACATACATAAGATCCCGATTGATCACATTTAGAGAGACCTCAGGGCAAAGTTTTAATGGTCGTCCGGTCGTCCGTACGGTCATCCGAGATGACCAAATTTCTGTTCGACTGACCCAACTCAGCTTTGGAGGTCAATTTTCAACATAAATGTCAACATGTAGGCTACTTGACTGTTCACTTCAATATTTGAAATAAAACTCAAGCTATTGTAGTCACCTACCTTGAGGTATTAGTATCCAGACTTACATGTACAGCATCAATAAATTTAGAAGGGTTAACTAACAAAAATTTGCTTGCACTGTGACAAAGATATAAATAAGTAAATGTGGAGTGCGATGCATTATAGTTCTGCTCTGAGTTAGAGATGGTTTTAGTTTCATGCTGAAGGACCCCATGGATGTCTTGTTGACAGTTTCAGAGATGATGGCCATGCTGAAAGTTTGTAGCTTGACATTCTGTCAATCTGGGACACGATATTTGTTGTGCGTTGGCCAAGTGCAAATGGTAAAGATGGCTACAGTCGATCAAGATCAAAACTGACAAGTGTTCAAGAGAAGAAGTTCTTAATTGTTAGTATAATCAATTACTCTTAACTGGTTTTACTCAACAATTAAAACTGGGTGGATTTGTTGGAGAAAACATTTTATTTTCCATTCACACTATTATTGTAAATCTACTGCAACTCCACCCTCAACACCCCACCCCCAACACACCCCCCCCTAAAATAAATGAATAGTCCTAAATTGGGGTCTTTACGGGGGTAAATTTCAGTGTACTGTGTGTCCTCCTGAAAGTTAAGTACCCTTTGAATCAATATATAGCATAAGTATGGGGTGTAATGGATGAGTTAATTAGCGTTTTGAGGTCACCACTCAGTAGCCGAAGAGCTGTAGGAAGTTATCTCTCATTGACAAAAGTCAGTTGATTTCCTTGGTAGGAAGTGACTCTAATTGGCAGAGTTCGTTAGCGCATTGTACACACTGTTCATGCAGACCGTGCCAGTCTCTTTCAGTAGCATGGATCCTCAACGTGGCCATGTTTGTAGAAGTTTCAAAATGCTGTAAATATTAAGAGTACCTGTGGAAACATTAATTGAAGTAAAATACTGTACAGTTGGAGCTGTACTGATAAATCCAGAGTTTGTCGTGATCCTGTTTGTCATAATGGAATCAAAGAAGCACATTGATGGGAGTAACTTGGCTGATATGGTAAGGTTGAGCCACATTCAAGTCATCTCATCTACATTGTAGGAATTATTGATTTATAAAGACTCTCTCAAAAGTATAGTTTATAATATAATAATAATAATAAATGAGACTTATATAGCGCCAAATCAGTAAACAAAAGTCACTGCTCAAGGGGCTTTACAAAGAAAGTAAATCAATTTACAAACGAACAAGTGAAAAAATGGGTCTTTAAGTAGACTTTTGAAAGTAGAAAGTTTATAGCATGTTCGAATGTGATCTGGTAACTTGTTCCAGAGATAAGACCCAGAGTATTCGAAGCTTCTGTAACCATAGGTATAATTTACAGTATAATTTACCTGTAGATGTAATGTAGTTGTAGACATACAGTCTACAGATATAAAGTAGCAATGTTCGACTGTAGAAATTATTGATTTATAAGACTTCTCTAAAAAGTATAGTTTTTACATATGTACTGTAGTTAACCTGTGGATATAACTTATGTACAGATACAGTGTACAGATATACAGTATATATGTACAGTATTATAGATCAGTGTTGGGTTATTCAGTTACTAATTTGTTAACTAATGTAGTTAGTACTAACTTAATAACTATAGCTTTGATATAGTGTTCATGATGCAATTTATTTACAAAATAAAACAAAAACTGTTAGCAAACTGCTTATCCATTAAAGGGCCTGTGTAAGAGTAAGTTGGCCTGACGTTTTGATCCTAGCCGGAATTTATTTACCTTTGATAAGAACTGAGTGTGCTCACTTTAAGTGAGAAAATCGATCCTTTTCACATGAAAATGTTTTAAAAGCGGCTGGGATAGATTGAGTCATTATATTCCTTGTGATGGGGTGGGTGGGGGGTGGGTGAGGGGCAGATAGAAGTTGCAATCCTAGATGTCTGTAAGAGTTAGTGTAAGAAAATTGTAGAGGTCAAATTTGTGACAGTGGTGGCAATACTTAATTTCCTTATCAACACAGTACACATTTTTCACACACATTATGTATGAATGAACATCAGAACGTTGCTAGGCAATATTTCGACATAATGTTATTTTAATTTTATTTAATACTAGAAGCACTTAGTAAAATTGCATTTTGATTATGTCAATTAAATGACATTAAAAACAATCTGCCAATAATTGCATGACATTACCCTTTTGCCTGCTTTAGAACATGTGTTTCTAAATTGCTGTCTTAATTTGTCAGAATATTAGAAAAATCAATGTTCGCCACATCTATGGACCATGGGAATAAGGTTACAGTACTGTGAGTGCTGACCTCAGAGACCTGAATTATAAGATACTATCATTGATATTAGTGGAGAGTTGTCACCTATTTGCCCTTGAATGCATATGACTCACCATGTCATTTAAATTATGGTTTTTAAACTTGTTTTTTAAACTTGCCTTTTTTTTTCTATTTTCCATTGTGGGTTGGAAACACTGGTGTTTTCCATGGCATAAATGCGGTTGGTTTTTTGCCTGTTTTTAGTACCTTTTTGTTATTAGACTATATAGTGACAATAAGAAATCAAAACAATTAGCCTACAACTAATATTGGTAATCTATAGAGTTATGACTGGCTGTCTGGTACACCCTGTAATAACCTCAAAATATCACTCATTCATTTCATTATTCATGAATAATATTGAACTACTGTCACGTTCACCAATCATGATGGTGTAACCAAGGTTTCTCGACTGTATTTGCGAGGTGTGTAGTACTACTATATTACTATACCTATTGATCGATATGAGCAATATGCAGAAATTAAACAGTAAGCTGTATTCCTTGTATTTTTACTGTTCGATTGGTTTGTGTATATATATTGCAGGTGAGTGCAAAGACTGGCAGTGAATTTTCACTATTTTTATGATCAAATTTTTGTTGTTTGTCTAGGTTAATTACTTTTCAATAAACTGTGAGTCATCTAATAGTACACAAGTGGAGTCATGCAAGACCAAGTCCCCATCGGGTTCCTTTGTCAGATCTGCTCTCTCAAGATTTCAAACCCAAATTATCCGACTCATTCACAGAGTGCAACAACAAATTACTGCCAATAACTCAATCAAAAAGTAACAAATAATTGCTGGAATAAGAGAGAAAAATCGAGGGTATTACTTTATGGATCAGTCCAACTCTGTCCAAGGTTGAATTCCACTGTATTGGTTGAAAACTTTGTCAATCAATAGTGCTTGTTCTTATGATCAAATTAAGCTTTAGTCTGTGTGCACTATACAGTAGGTACACTGTTTACACTGTAGGCCATATATTAATGCATGTTGGTTGCATTTATCATACCATTTAATAATTATTTGTACAAATTGTTTTTCTATGGGATCACTTAGTAACCAGCATTTAAATGTACACATTACTGATAAACTTTAGTACACAACACAGTTGGGCATGAAATTGGATTGTTTATGGTCGCTGTTGTGTCCAGGGACGTATCTACCTTATTGCTAACTAAAATGTACATAGTTAAGTATATATCAGAAAGGTGGAATCCCTTTGGAAATTCCTGAACCTCCCACATTACATTAACTATACACTACAGTATAGTACATACGGTACCAGAAATGTTTGCAGTGGATAGCCTTGCAAACTACCCATACCACTTTGACTGTGTAGATAGTATTAACTCTGATGCCCTACGGGCACTAAATCTCTGTAATGTTTATATCAGGTGTCTGAAGCCCTCCCTATCCTTAAAATAAGAGGGGATAAAAGCAACCAATCCAAGTACTGTACATCCACAGTAGATAGCAAGCAAAGTGTGTGCTTATGAACAACATGTTAAATATAATCTATGAGTAATATTTTCACAGGTGTAATTGAGTGTTCTACCGTACTATGAACTTCAGATTATCAAACTTTGTAAACAATCCTTTACAAACAATTAAAACAATTAAAAAATCCATCCTTGGCTTTCAAAGGTATTACCAATGTATGCCTGTCCAGACAAAAGCATCCGAGATACATTTGCAGCTGTGTTATCGTAACGCTGCATATATTTTGTTGTTTTGATCAATCCATTGGAACAATTGTTCGTTACCCTCCAGCGTTGACTCCTTCATTTGATCACTCTGCTGCCACCTATATTAATTATTGTTTTATTAGATAAATGATTCATAGTATTCGTGTTTATTCTTCTATATATAACTAAAGACATGACTCATGCATTCCTGTTTGTAATACGTGTCTGTAGCTGTCGGTAAGCCTCTAGATTTAACAATTTGAAACTGGATTAAAATTGAATTTTGTAATTGAAAATTTGAAATCATAAATCAAGACTGCAGTGGACTTGCTAATAAGCATACCAAACTGTATGTACGTACCGTGGATGTGTTTGGTATGTGTACACAGTTGTTTGGCCTGGTTTATGTACTGAAATATGAGTCACTGCCAGCTGGGTTAACACTTTTATCATCCACCAATGGTTTGTATCATGACGGGTGATCCATGTCAAATTAGTCGCCTTCTCTTGATGATTGAGGCGCGGAAATGACAGAAGATTACCTTCCTCATTTCTGGTTTATATGTCAGCCGCAGGGAGAGTAAAAGTGAAAAATGAAAGTTTGATGGAACTATATAAAGTAAATAAAAGCTCATAATAGTCTTTGACATACTATTTATTAATTAGTAGCTTAACATTGAAAAAACCACAATTTTTCAGTCTAGTAATACCCTACTAGCACAGTAGTGTAAACACTAAAATACCATGCAAGTATTATCCTCGCTTGAAGACCTATGGTTACAGAAGCTTCGAATACTCTGGGTCTTATCTCTGGAAAAAGTTACCAGATCACATTCGAACATGCTATAAACTTTCTACTTTCAAAAGTCTACTTAAGACCCATTTTTTCACTTGTTCTTTTGTAAATTAATTTACTTTCTTTTTAAAGCGCCTTGAGCAGTGACTTTTGTTTACTGATTTGGCGCTATATAAGTCTCATTTATTATGATTATTATCCTACTAGTACAGTAGTGTAAACACTACAATACCATGCAAGTAATACCCTACTAGCACAGTAGTGTAAACACTACAATACCATACATTTAAGTATAATCCTACAAAGTTGGGATGGCTTATTTACAAAAACCTGTAGGTCATTTTGCAAACACATGACACAACCCAGAAATCTTTCCTTTAAAAAGAGTTTGAGAAATGTATATTTTGCCAAACTTGCTAGTGATCATCATTACATTTGGGTTGAAAGTTGATAGGATGTACCAATTAATCATAGTGTTGAAGGGACCATATATGTTACAAGTCACTTCAGTATCAAGACTATAGAGGGACTTTGTACATGGCCAGGATATCGAACCCGTCTTTACACTATCTCGCACTGAGCTGCTAAACCCTACAACTTGGAAATAACCTCTAGACAATGAAGTTAGGAAGGAGTCTGGACCAGGAACTATGAATTTGGATCTTTCATCTTTCATTTGTTGTTGAGCAGTTGATAACTAGTCCCCAGTGTCTTGTAGGAAACTAAGTCATTCTGTTTCTGGGCTTTTCAACACCACTGCTTTGTTACACACAAAAGACTTGTTGTCATAACCAGTCAGTCAGTAGTCACAAATTATGGAACACTGGTATACCATTTAATAACTATCAAGCAAAGGTTGACCTACACACTGACATTGGCAGTGTGTGTGTCACCCCCAGAGACCAGGAGAAAATATACCAAAAAGGACAGCAGTATTGTACAGTAGTATTGCTATGGAGGCCACCCCCCCTCCTCCCACCCAAGTTGGATAAGCCATCGGTGTAGTAATATGTTGTAAGAATGGTTCTGTTGAGTTGTTAAAGTGGCTTATTGATGTGATATTGATCGGTTTGTTATCAAATCTATTTGATATTAAAAAAAACTTTAACTTTGTAGATCATTACATTGACTTGCTGAATTACATTTTGAATATAGAAGCCAAAGTTAATAGTTTCTTGAAGAAAGATGTGCTTGCTTCATGATTAATACCGTACATTAACAAATGTGTCTTGGTGGCACTTGTGTACTAGGTACAAGTACGTCTACTAAGTGTTTAAGATTGTGTCAAATTCATTTATTACTCCTTGGTAACCGTTTCTTTGATGAAATAAAATCCAAGGTCTTGTACTGCAAATTTGGAGGCATAAAAATATTGTTACTTTAAAACCCCAAATTCCCATGCAGGATAAATGTGGCAATCCAAATGTGTGCCAATGATGAAACATAAAACATTAACATTTTTTGGGACACATAGTTTTAATTGGACGAAACGGTTATTAGACCTGCATTAAGTCACATGATAGGGGGAAGTGATTGTAACAGGATATGTGTAATTAGGTCATTTAGATGATCAGGTAGTCGCTGTTACTCTTACATAGGTACTTTTAGTTTTAGATTGGTAATAAGTTCTCTTATTGGGTACATCTAATTACTTCCAAATATTACTTGACTGGTTCAGATGGCAAATCAACACGAAATGCATCTTTAAGGAGGAAACCTGTTTCAATACTTATGGTGCAATGTCCTCGAAGTTGAAATTGAGATTTTGTCATGAGTGAACATTTTAAGCTTTTCTATTTTTCTTAGGGCTAACACTAGAAGGGCTGATTCACATCGATTATTCATTAACTATCAGTCAGTTGAACTTGATAAACAATAAACTAAATTTATATTAAAAGCACACAGAAAATAAAAATTCATTACTTTTGTCTTATTTTATATGTTCATGTTTTACTTTAAATTTTAAGAGCGATTTTTGGAAAAGTTTCCAACCAGCAGAAACATTCTATTCATTCTCCTTTTACACACATATAGACATATGCATTTATTCAGAATGAGGATTGACCTTTCCAGTGGCATATTGTACAAAGTATACTGTGTAACTCTGAATATAAAAAGCTGTTCTTGGCATCTTTCCATAAACCTACTTACTGTATTAAATGGCTTACACAATGTGGTGGTCTGACAGTTAAATGGGTCTGCCTCTTGTGTGAGAAGTAGATTGAGTGTGTGTATTACTGCAGATTGGAAATCCTGGCTCTCATCTACTGTAACAATCAGGATCTCTGATTATAATTCACAGATCTCCCTAAAAAGAGTACCATAGGAAAGCTGCTTAAATACTGATTTAATTCTTGTAGAAATTTGCAGTGAATCATTGTGCATATATTTAATAATTTTTTTTTTTAAGCACCCTCATCTCAGAGGTATTTCTGTGGTGTATATGAAAGGAGTTAGCCCTGTGACTGCTTGTGTAGTCAGATCTAAAGCCCTATAGATCCCTGTGGTTGGACTAAGCTCCTTTGCACAGTTGGGTGAGCACAAGAGGCTCTCCCCATATATACTTAAAGATTGGTGAATTGGTAAGATATACTGCCTTTCTGTGTCATACATATGGTTAAGTGGCTACTGTTCCGTTACCCTTACAAGATACCTGTGCCTTGCACACCAGTGTATCAAGTTACTTGAGTCATAATCGTTTGGTTAAAGTTTTACCACTGCGAACGGAAGTTTGGCGGAGAAATTCATTTATTGCAAATTGCTTGTCCTCTTCAAATTGACCAAAATTGGGATCAATAACAAACTTGCGTTATTGGTTAAAGAGTATATCAGTGTGAGTCACAGGTTTTCAGAATTAGAGAACAAAGCAACTTAGTTTAATCTTTATCCTGATTAGTGTAGAGGAGTTGGATAGATTAATATAACTTTTTGGTCAACACTGATTACATGTTAACCATTTAATAGAACCAGGAAATAATTGCACCAGTATATCATTGCAAAATGCCAATCAAATTTGCTCATATTTTTCAAAAGTTATGCAAACATGTAGATCTATCTCTGGTTTGTACATGTACATATAATCTTTTATAAATTGTACACACTTCAAAATCACAAAAGGCCATGAAAGGTCGTTTTATTGATCTAAAGATGCGTGAAAGTTAAAGTCACTACATCAGCCACTGTTTGATTTATTTATCAAGTACAATTATCATTGCTTACCCCTTGCATGTACCTACATCTCTTACATTAAGTCTAGTCTAGAGTGTGCAATCTCCATGGACCATGACACTGGTCTGAGAATGGGAGACGGAGAGGGTGGGCTGAGGACCAATGTTCAATGATATTGAAATGCCACCTGTGACATGTGTGTCATATGTTATTGCTGTGAGAATGGGGGGGGGGGCAGCGTGTGGTCCTCTAGCAAATCTGGTGTCAGGTACACAGTGCAAACCCCACATTCTTTTACACAGGTGGCTGTTCCATATAGTACATATCAGTAATAAACCAGGTCTAAATTTTTGTTGTAAAGTGCAGTTCTGGCCAAAGTGTGTTATTAACTTCTGTACGGAAAGGTTGTGCAGTATGCTATGGCTGTTTACATGAATGTTTTATGGTCATAATATTGTCTTTTTACTTTACCAAATTCTGGGAGTGTCACATTCCTTGATCCAGGATAGGTCTAGGTCAAGTAGATAGGGAACTATTTACTGTATTAGCATTGTCTATTTTTGGAAGAACTTTGTAAACTTGGTGCAAACAGAATCCAGTTCCTCTATGAGAATTGTTGATGAGGGAGGGGTTGGCTGCTGGTCAGAGTACATATACTGTGCATACATAGTATATGGTTTCCCTTGACAAGTAAGTTGACATGTTTTCAGCTATTTATTTGTACTGGAGCAAACAATTTCTGTGCTGCTGGATAGGTAATTGTTGGCTGTCTAGATTGAAACTGTTGAAGGCTCCATGGTATGCTAGGAAACATGGATAGAATAATTCTCAAGAAACAAACTGCATTGTGTAGCATGTCCAAAGAATTGTATATATACTTCATTTAAATATATAAAACATGCAAATTGTTTTGTGGAAATCTTGAAATAGACGTAAATTTATATGAAAGTGCTGAATCGAAAAATTGCTTTCTACACGGTCAGTGGATTTACAGTAGCTAATCAAGCTGACATTGCTGACAGTTATATGTACATATATGTGCAATTTAACAATATTAGATGTTACATTCTGATATGATAATATTGTGATATATGATAATATTCTGAATTGATAGTATTGTGATATATGATAATATTGTGATATGATAATTTTGTATCAGTAATGGTTCTGTTATGTTTGTTTGCCATTAGTGCTGTTTTCATCCAAAAACACAGTTCTTTACAAGCTGATCACATCATTCACAGCCAACTGAATTTATTTGCTCAGCCTCTTTCTTGATTTCTGATTGAGGCTGATCATCTGCGTTGACTGTTATTCAGCAGCTAAACCAGCGCTGTATTCTTGCTGTAATACTGTATGTATAGGTACACCGGGTATTCATTCTTTTGAAACATTTCACAAGGCAAACTACAGAGTCACGTTTCACTTCTGTTGTGCTCAGATTTAAAGTACTTACTGTGTAGACTAGGTGGATTTACCATAATCTTTGAAAGGGTTATAAATAAAGAGATCTGCTTCACTGGCCTTCAAGTTAAACACAAAACCTTCCTCTTCTATTGAGAGGAATTTGGAAGGCAATTGTACGGTATGTAAACTGTCCTGCATATATATTGTATTAAGGAGGACGTTGGTCACTTATATGGTTTAGACTTCAAGTGGCTGGTAGAGTAGATGCATACTTTCAATGTATTAATGTTATCACCAGCCAGCAAATTTAACAAAACTTGGGGGAAAAACAACAGGTGTTATTTTGAATGTACTTGAAATTGTTGACACCCCCCCGCCCTCCTTCCCCATTGTTTACAAAGTGAGACTGAGACCCACACTTTTTGAATGTACAATACGAATGGACATATTGGTATATTTACTTCGTTCCTCGCTTACCTGTCTCCTCACAACCTTAGCACCTCATTCTACCGTGTCTAGTATGCCCCAGTGGTAATCTTTTAACACTGTGCACCCTCAGCGACCGGCTCCCCCGGTCGTTGCCCTTCTCATTCTACCATCCAAAGTGTTTACACATACGTTTTCGTAGTGGATATAAAATCTTACGGAAATTGCCCGGAATACATTGGATTTCTACCTTCTATACATCCTTTGGATTTTCAGAACGTTTTACAGTTTTATATCTATGTTTTTCTATCAACTCCACACTCATCTCCAATACATGCTGTAATCTTGAGCATTAATTTTGCAGCTACAGTAACATTAACTTGCACGAAAATGATCCACTAATGATTCTACCAAAGTTAAATTTAGACAACTCGCTTCCAAAAGAGGGTCAAGTTTCTTTGTTCCCTGGGAGAGGTGGAAGTTGGAACCAATTGTACCTGAGTTAATGTGTAGATCTGTATATTTGACTAGTAGGTGCCACTTGAATAAGTGGGCTGCCTCTTTTGTTTGTCCGTTTATGTCTTAATTGTTTTGGAATACCTTTTCTGTTGTCTTTGTGGGATGCTTCAGTCGTCATTGTTTCCTCGATTGACCGCTCGGAGGAAGTCGGTTGAGCCTACCGACTGGATCATCCTAGACGTTTGTAGTGAACGATTGTCATGGCGATGTCTCAGAGGTTTACCTCAAGCGTGTTATGTTAGATTTATTGGAAATATATACCATGCCTCATAAATTTGGTTTTCAGTTCGAAAACAAATTAACGGCTCTAGTTCACTCCCTCGTTTGTGTCGTTATTGGAAAAACTGGCCGATCGATGCTCTCTTGTGTTGTTTAATTCACCAACTGTTTTTTTGCTTAACTTACAAAATCAGGTAAGTCAGTGTTTTTATCATAATCTCATAGAGATCTATATCTTTGTAGAATGAGACTGTAATAATTAAGTTGATTTGAGAAGATATTTTACACAGCTGTCAAAAGATCTACCGTTTCTGAGGTCATACAGAGCACCCCTCTTTAGTCGTTCTGTCTTTTGATGACATTGTCTCAATTCCATTTGCTAATAAGTATTGGAAACAGGTGGCTGAAAAGTATTCTCTCAAAGATTGCCATATTTTGGACATGTAATGTGCAGAGGCATACTACATGGGCGATTTAATACCAGCATCTTTCATGTTTGCCCTCTATTAGTATAGGATTTCTATTAACCGCATCCTGAATTTCAAAACAGATTCAAGTAATTGTGAAAACTTGTATCTATAGTTGGTATTGTGCGATGTACAGTAGTTCAGTATAGCCAGTTATTATACCCAGCAAAATCTTGTAACCGTTAGTTACAATCTTCCATTAAACCTCTCTCTACCAGATTTAATGGTCTATCACTTCGAAGTAGCCCATAATTAGTGGATTTCATTTTGTATCACCCAACATGGTGAATAGGTCCACAAAGAAATCTTTGCTTTCAACTTAGGCTAGGCCTACACTACAGTATGTATGTACTGAATATACGGTAGTAACTACTTGTTTTGCACAATATTTACAAAGTATATTAGCTCTTCTATAATGCAACAAGTTATCATGCTAAATTAATTATGCATAAAGGACGGGTGGATCATTGCTGTGTTGTAAACTGGCCTAAGCTTACCAATGTATTTCTAATTCTAGTTAAGATAAACAAATACTTGTGTTAACTTTATACTGTAATGAGTTTATACAGTAGTGACAAGTCAGGTGCTTACATCCCTCAAATATATCCATAGGAATGTCCTACACAGCTGTTTCAATATTATTTGATTTACAGTAGTTTTAATTTCAACAATCTGCCAAGTACTATACAGTAGTATACTTATAGTTTTCACTCAGATGTATGTAGCTGCTCTGAAAGCTCAAGGTTTAAGATGCTTTACTGATACAGAAGTCAAAAAACAATTGGATTAAAATACCCTTCAGGCCCTCTTACTTTCTCACACATTCTCTTACACAGGCTCTTTAGAGGATATTTAAGCAGTTTGCTAACAGTTTTATTTTAAAATATCCTGATTCCACTCCTCTGAGTTGCACTGCATTGCTAAACTCTCTAACACGTATCTACGCAATGCTGTTTAACATCTTCAGTTAGTCTGTGAAAGACCTCAATGGTTAATGTCTTTAATATAATCCCCGGCGTCTAACAGTCTTCCACGTTGTCAGAGGATGCGTGAGTCACTATAACTATCTACTACTGCAGCAGTTTTCCATGAATATTACATTACTTATCAAGAGGCCATCCTCTCAGCAGCCTCTAGTGCTGAAGAGCATCTTGCAGAAATTTTCCCAAAGAGGCTGAGCTTTTTCATGTCATTTACACGTGGCTTGAAGTCTTTATTGTGAACATGCCTGTTTGGATGCGTTTTCAATATATACATGCAAGGAGAATAAAAACAAAGGGTGGAAGGGAAGGGTTGAATTATATGTGACATCATTAGTTGTGTAATGTATGTAATTTGTATTCATAACAAAGTATATTTAAAATAATAATTTCCCCGCCTAGAATTGCTAAAATTGCAAACTGTGCTTTAAATTATACTTATAATTACAACACATAGATCAGTATAATACTGTACATGTATTGCACAATACTGACAATATTACTACCAATTATGCGACATGTCAAATTGATTATATCTTGTTTCCTCATTAATTTCAAATATCACCAATAGGTATACTAGATATGTAGACAACCCATTGCCATTATACACAATTTTCAGTTTTCCACGTTTACTATATATTTCTCCAATTTCCCAAAGTCAAATGCAAGTACCATTGACGGCTGAGGGAATGCAGGAAATATATTAGCCAATTGATTCTCTACAGTTTCTATTTCCTTACACAATGTTTATTGTGTTTGTTGGAGTGTAAACACTCAACTACTTCCTCTCCCCATCAAGCTCATCATATATTGGTCTGTGGTGTATCACTTTCCTGTTGTTGTTTTGTTATGTCATACTTGGTCGGTATTGACAATAATCAGTATATATATGCCAGTTTACATCATCAACTACTGTAACTTGCCTGTTATTGTAACAGCCATGCCGGTAGATTTATGTGGTCAACATGACTGACCACAAGGTAAATAGTTTAACAAAATATTATTATAATGATGATGTTGGAGCCAGTCAGAAGTGGCATTTGGAGAATCTGACCACAGGAACTTCACTTTGGTCCAGTGAGGAATCTGCACTGTAAATATGGTTGTTTTTATGGTCATCTAGTTACATTTTAAACTTGGAAAGATCATCCTAACTTTGCCAATCATTGTACAGAAGGGTTTAGGTTAGGAGGGGTCAAATGGGAGAGGGGGTCAAATGGGAGAGGGGGTCAAATGGGAGAGGGGTCAAATGGGAGAGGGGTCAAATGGGAGTGGGGTCAAATGGGAGAGGGATCAAATGGGAGAGGGGTATCATAATATTGACTAAGGAATTGAGGGTTTGCAATTGTTGAGGGGGTATGAGACCTTTGTCAGAACAGGGTATAAGCTGAAACAGTTGGAGGCATTGTTAACAGGACTATACCTTCTGAAGGTGGGGGGAAGGAAGAATGGCTTGAGGATGTGGCAGGGGAGAGCAGGGCTGTAAATTACATGTATGCTGTCAACACTGTAAGCTTGGAAGATCTGCCTGATTATAGTGTCATTTTCATAGAGGGCGCTGATCTCATTGGATGTTCCGCTACGTTTGGTTTTATGTTTTATTCTAAATTTTTTGGAACTGTTAATTTAATTAGTTAAATATAATAGTGGTACCTAATCTTAACTCCAAACATACAGTTTGAATTGGCAATTGTAATGTTAGTCCCATCCCAGGCAAGGTGATATTTTTGGTGTACAGTATGTTTTATAAGGAAGACCTACCACAGGTGTGCCATTGAGTTACATCTCTTTCAAGAAAAGAAAAGAAAATAGAAAAAACAATTGGAGTCCTCCACTAAAGATCGAATAATTATCAAGCTCAGTGGACTAAACACAAATTTCTATCAGGAACCTCTTCTTGCAATTGTCATTCTTTACCAAGCAAAAGAAATTGTAATGGCCTTACTTTAATCAGGTATTCTTTGCTCAGCAAACTTAATCCCATCAAGAATTTTAGCAATGTTGTCTATAAGGAACTAAAGTTTACCATGTAAAGTCAGATTTGAAAAGACAAGGACTGCTGTCTGCAGAAATACTCTTTAAATTGATATTATCTTCTAAACATGGCTGTTTCATATTGAACAGTCAGAAAGATGACAAACTTCAAATTGTTTCAGGAACTTTTATGACATGATGCAAGAAAAAAGGGGGAAAAAAGAAAGAAAGAAGGTAACACAGTTATTCTGACCTGGGATTCTGTTGTGAATAGAATAGTTTCAGAGGAATTCACCCGCTGACAGTGACAATGGAGGGACAAACAAATCTCTTCCACTTGATAAGTCTATTATTTGTTAAGGAGAGCTTGTGGGTTAGGGTTGTGGGAGGGTACCCTATTGTGATATTGGTCCTACTTGATAATGCTGTAATCTCTATAGATATAATGTAGATGCAATGACCAGTCTTGTATTTAAACTCTCTCTGCTGTGTAAAAGTGAATAGGCATTCTCTGACTTTGACAAGATGATCAATGATTCACACACTCAAGCTGACAAGTATAAAATCCAAGTGTCCACTGACAAAAAATGTCACAAATAATAAGTGGGATGTTCCCTTGCTGTTTCCTTGTATTACTAAGCTTGTAGGACATTTCTTGAAATGCAAAGTGAAGTGAACAGATAATAATATAAATCAATACACGGTTGGGATAATCTTTCTTTCTTAGTAGTGACTCAGATAAAAAAGCAAATATCAATCAGCGATGGTCTTTTTTCCAAGAAATGACTTAATGTTTAGCTAGGAAGTAGAGATGCATACAGTATTTCTCCTTGTCTCGGTGGATATGATTGGTCAGGTTAAAGTCTAGTAATGCAAGCTGGGGTGGGGTGGGGTGGAGTAGTGTAATCCTTGTACAAGCATGCTAATCTGTATTGAATGTGAACAGAGTTATCTTTATAGCTTTAAAGGAAGCAGTGGGTAGTAAACATTGGCCACTATTTCCAGCACGTTTGAGTAAACCCAGACAGCCTTCCGAAGAATCTTGTGGAAAAAGTTTATCAAGTGTTGTACTGGATTCTGAAATCATTTTTGGTTTCCATTGGTTATTACACATTCATATTAGCAGGGTATGTTAGTTTACTAAAACTATGTTTTTTTTGCGTCAGTTACTTTAATTTCCAAATTCGTCCAGTGGAATTTTGTTGGTATAAATTGTAAGATCATAGATGCTCAATTTCTTCTCGGTTACTTGCTTAAATAACATACATGTACTAGTTGGGTACAATCTTTAATATCAGTATGAATCATGATCAATCAGACCTGATTGCTTAGTTTACACTTGTCTGGATCTGCTTTTGAGGTTCTCCGAGTAGCAAAGTAGTCTGTCTCACATCAAAGTACTGTGCAAGGACTCTGGAAAAGGTTTGAGATTGGGGGTAGGGGAGGGGGAGTTTTCAGATGAAGTTTGTGTGGTTTTGAAATTGATCACATGTGGCATAATTGCAAAAATTATTGCTGGAAGGGGAGGGGAAAGGGCTAGAGCCACCTTCCCTGGCATCCCTGCATAGGGATCCTGTAACAGAAGACATAACAGAGTCCTTGTCAACTCTCTCATCCATGGATAGCCTCAAATTTAGGTTTGGTTGTAAGGAAACAAATATAGATTTTACACCTATGGTGACATGAATTGCTTACTTTGCCACCATTACCACTTTGTTTCCCACTATGTTTCCCACTTCTTCACTATGTTCTCAATTCTGCTTTGAAAGTGATGAACATATTAAATGACACCTCTGGGTTTGAAAAACTTGTCAAACCTAACCATCGTTTTTCTTTTTTCTTGATTTTCTCAGGAGGAATCCATAGCCACCAGTGAGAAGACAAGTACATGGAACAGAAGCGTTAGGTGGTCAGCCATCATTATGCCACGTAAAAGGGGAGGCATCTGCGCCTGTTTCGGGGGTGATGACACCCCCGAAATCCAGATCAACATGGACAAGCTCCACCAGATGACAGCCGAGGAGCCCATGCCTCCAATTGATGAACTGGACGCCCAATTTGAAGAACTTGTGGTACGTATTATTGCATTCATTTATTTCTGACCATAACCAAAGTCTAAAGCAATATAAAGAAACTTGTATAACCCAAAAGTTCAATCCTTAAGTCATACTCTATTTTGTGTTCATCTATAATTTCACAACCTGTTCAGATTTGATTTTTCCCCATCGGTGGACTGAATTGTCCTCGTTAACCAAACACTGTGATATGAAAAGGACCCGGTCAGACGGTTTCATATGTATTCTCAAGCACATTGAAATTATCACTTTCATGCCAAATTCTCAAAGTGACTCATTATCACAATTGATTAATGTATTAGGCACTGCTGGTCAGTAATATTTAGTCAGTTCAAACTAGACCTTTTGTTACAGTGCAGTAACCCACTGAGTTATTCAAAATTATATCAAAGTTTTACTTGATATTGTCATGGTATCACTTTCAGAATGGTTACACCTAAGACCTGACTGTGTTGCACTCTTCTTTTGGACAATCACTAGCACTAAAGGGTTTTTACCCTACAAGGGGAAGTTATCCAGTAGGTTTTGAGGAAGGTCAAAAGATCGGAGGAAATGGAAGGGATGTGCAGATAAGAAGTCTGTCTTAACTAAGATTTTAATTTTGATATTTTTTTGAGATGTTGAATGCATCAAAGAAGTCACTGTAGTACAAATTGCTACAATAGATAGAGACATGGATTACCAAGGTTAATACAATGGGCTACTGGAAAGTTGTGAATAAATTACAGAGACCTGTTTGACACATATATAAGCAGGTCTGAATAAAAGAGACCTGATTTCTGGGATACATGTAATGTTCAGCCTACAGTACAACTAAACCCAATGTCTAAACCCAAAGTACTGAATTACTGCATTGCAAAATTGAATTCCTGAAAAGTGAATTTCTGAAGTAAGTACACATCACCATACATGTACAATCCCTGCTAGTCTCTGAGAACTCTATCCCAAGTAGGAATAACTGCAAACATAATCAGAAGTGATTGTCATGTTTTACAATATATCACAATTTCAGAAGAAAGAGTATCCACTGACCAGCTATAATACAGTATATCTGGCATATCATTTGTCGAGCAATTCTCACTTTACTGCCTGAAAAAGTCATTATTAAATGTATTTGCCAAGTTTAGTTTATATACGTTTTGCTTTAATTTTTTATTTAGGCGGAGTTAGATTTACCAGAACAACACAGACAACGGATGTACAGTCTCCCTCCAGAGAAGAAGTGGCAGATTTACTGTAGCAAACGGAGGGTAGGTGGAGTCATCTTTGCTTGCATTTTATTTTTAAGGCCAAATAGAACAGGCTATGTTGTTTTCTCTTTGACAAACCTGTTTCTGATGACAGCTCCTTTGGAACATCAAGATTACTTCAATGATCTCTGGATAGAGTCTGGCTTCGGAAACCAAGATTCAACGTTGCCTTGCTAGATCAGCTCCACAGCTCTGGAACAGTCTCCCCTTACATCTGAAAACAATCCAGCATGTGTCAACTTTCCAGAAAGTACTCAAGACGTTCTTATTCATGAATGCGTATCCATTTGTTTAATAACTGTTGTGTCCATTTTGGGTACTTTGCTCCTGCAGCACTTCTGAGCAGTTTTTTTTTAACTGGATAAAAGCGCTTTACAAATTGTTATATTATTATTAAAATTATTATGCAGGAAGTCACACACAGTAGTTCGTTCTGTTACCATTATGATCTTGCTGGAACATTGCATTACATCAAACATTCTGTTTTTGACAAGCCTTTCATAGGAAGTCAGACAGACAGGTTCATACACATGGTTCATACACATGGTTCATACACATGGTTCATACACTTGGTTCATACACATGTTGGTACAAATAATCTGCTCTATGTTCATCCACCCTTCATCTCCCCATGTGAAGGATAAGATATATTTTATCCCCAGCGACTCACTGTAAGTTCATATAAGGATAGGAGGTACATCTTGTGTGGTAGTTGTGTATTGGTTATGGATAGCTTCACATGGTATAGGGGGTATGTAATACCACTCTGCAGTCCCCTGTTGGTCCTCCACTCATTGTCATTAGGCTATCCAGTATAATATTGTGATGACAATGACAGCTGGTCTGGATGAGCTTACACTTTCAGGGTAGTGTCCAGTGCACCATACAGAGAGTGTAAAATTTACAATTGGGATGTTCTGATTTCGATTCCCTTGGACTTCCACATGATAATTTTAGCAATAATTGACAAAAGTAGGGGAATTAAATTAAAAAATTGTTTCCATAACTGGATGGACTGCTGTTCATCTTTGGAATTATACTTTGAAATGACTTAGTAGTGCACAATATGCTGCATCACCCAAAGCTGCACACCCCATAAAATCATACATGTTAGCAATTCCAAGTGGGGTGGGGAGGAGGGGGTTGGGGAGGGGGTGGGGGGAGGAGTGGGCAAGGGATGGGGGAGAAGTGAGAAGGGTAGTTTAAATTCTTTATTAGAATCATCTTTGTGTTGTTACTGCATTATTAGTTGATTCACAGACCAATTACAACTCTGGTTAAATACAGTTCATTTGAGTGAACTCCAAATAGATAAATAACATGATACACACCCGTACAAAACATAGTACGGTATACTCCAGGGGCGACACCATGTTAAGAAGGCACTAGCATCAGCTCCCATAAAAGACACTACTGTAGGGTATCCTGTGGGTCATAGTGGTATCCTTTAGAATGTGAAATGGGCATGCCAGAGGTGGTGGTAAGGGGGAGGAAGGCATATAATGAACATTGAAAGTGAAAATATGTAAGGTGCGTATTTGTCCACATCATTGACACCATTTGATGTTTAGATTAGCCAAGGGTAATTAGTAGTTTGGGCTTATTAAGCTGTTACTAAATCCTAATCATTTCATTTTTGCTTTGCCCACCATAAGTTTGACATTTTTTTGTCATGACACAGATCTACAGAGCACTGTTAGAATCCATTCATACAGTTGTTGTTGTTGTCAGTCATTGTGTACTGTTGTATACCGACATTGTATACTGTTACGGTTTACTTGTTACAGTACAACCTGTAGTATTCTTCAACCGTGCTTACACAGTTGATTAATTGTTCCTCCAGTTCTGAAATCATTGAACTGGATACAAGCAAACATTCTAGCCATTGAAGCCAGCAATCAATACCATTCCTTTCATTCTGGCTCAAGATCATGTGGTACCTTCCAAGAAGTTTGTACTTGTGGGGTGCCTGTCAATTAGGGGGGAAATGTCTTTGGTAGCTCTCATCTTTAGGAAGTTATGGAGAGGGTAGAACTCATGAAAACCAGATGCCCATTATAAAGCAGTAAATAACTTCAAAGAGAGTCCATTGATTCGAAAAAACTGTTCTCATTCAGAGATTCTTCTGTTTGATCGTGGGAAAAGTTGAATGCAACTTTCTGTTAATTTCAGCAGAGTCGTAATATTTATCTAGAAATATGAAATGCTTTTACCTATTTTGCTGTAACCGTAGGATTCCATGTAATCGAGCAAGCTAAGTGCACTGCGATAAAAGGTTTGGGTCACAAGTAGTTGTTATTATGCATTTGGCAAAAATCTGATTAAATATTATAAGGATGTGTAAAATAAGTTGGCCTGACGTTTCGATCCTAACAGAAGGGACAAAAACACGCACAGAATACAGACTCTCTGTATTGTCATTTAGCCTTTGAAGAAGATCCTGCTAGGATCGAAACGCCAGACCAACTTATTTTACACATTCTCCTACACAGGCTCTCTAGTGGATAAGCAGTTTGCTAGCAGTTTTATTCTATTTAAATATTATAAGATAAAGGTTTAAGTATGTTCTTATCTTCAGAGGCAACTAAAAGTGTTTGGAGCTTCCTAAGTTCCAAACATGTACGATGCATTTTTAGCAGCTACCGTAGGATTCAGCTGCATTAATAAATGTTCATTTAAGTCTCTTAGAAATGAAAATAACATAAAAAATATGCTGCATGATTGATGGAAGTAAAGTTCTTGTAGTTAATTTGTCAGATCAGACACATCTGCTTGATAGGGCTGCTGTAAGCTTTAGCACACCTCACAGAATCACCATAGCAACGCTTTAGCTTGGTGTGAAAGTGCTCTTGGCATATTTCAAGATTTCGACTGATGCGTGTATCAATCTTCATCAGAGTAATGAGAGGCAGTATCAGCCTGAAAATGCTTCCTCTCGATAACATGAAACCTTAACGATAGTGAAAAGGAGCAATTTAAGTTAATTAATGAGATCACCCCTTGACGAACTTCAATATCATCTGTGTGGTACTAAATGTCATTAACACTCCAGAAAATTGTAACCACACATCGGGCAACTCTGTGAGATCTGTAATTAGGACAAACGGTAAGATTGCATCATGTGTAGAATTCCTGGCTTCCCTCTTCAGTAGTTAGTTGCATTTGTAGCTGTCTTCTCCACTCTGCTAATTGTAAGCTGATGGTATAATACTCTAACATTGAAGTTACAATGTAAGGTACTTGGGCATCTGAAGAAAACAAGGAGAAAAGTATTACACGACTCGGTCAGTGTGGTGCACAGTTACATCTCTCTGCGTAACACACCTTTACACTTCAGATAGAAGGTGGGGGGGGGGGGGGAAAGCTTTAGACTGTAAATTTCATTAATTTCTCACAAATAGTGTCATTAAAATATGATTTTCACTTGTTAGTATTGCAAATAACCAGAGCAACAAGGACCATGTGAGAGTAAATTATTTTGTTTCCATAAAAAGATTTCAAGATTTTTGCATTTTGGGCTGAAGATGGTGAACAAAACTGTGAAAAGTAAGTCACCTGAAAACCCAAGTGGGGTTATAAAGTTCTGGTATTTACATAGTATGTTATGACTTTGAGTAAGAGATCTAAGAAAACTACCTTACTAAATAATTTCCAAATTTTTCCCCAAATAAAGGCATACTGTATGAAGCTCACAACTTCTCAGATATATTTGGCTTCTTTGAAAACAGATCTTGGATTGGATTTAAATGTGTTTGAAATCCTATACAAATTTATTGCACAGTTTTTCTTCTGGCCCTTTCGTTGTATGACATTTCTTTAAGAACTGGGGGGGGGGGGGG
>JAIPMN010000985.1:0-30624 GCA_020650975.1 Apostichopus californicus | reverse complement strand
CAGAAGAGGTGAACCATCTACTCTTAATATATCACTGTTATTTCTTCAGTATCAGCAGAGTGACTCAGAAAGATTAATAGAACATTTGCAAATTGATACCAATAAAAAGTTTGGTTTGGTGGTGTAAGGTCAGGTCAGGACTCAGTGTGGTATGATTACCTAAAGTCTTAAACTTGTTTGATGATGTTTACATGGCAAAAGTTGAATAACTGGTATCCTGGTGAGGGAGGCTAGGAAGTTCATATGAATCATCTTTTATCAATCATCTCTTTCATACCTGATCATATTCTAGTTACTCAGCATATTATATAAAGGACTATATGAATGTTTGGAATGGATGTTTATAAACCCCCGATGGCTGTCAAAGTCACGATGCTGATCAAATTTTGCTTCATGGTGATGCATGTCAGCAAAACATGTTTAGTGTGACCAACATGATCACTTAGCTGTGATGTGTCCCTTTGGTTTGGGTCAGTGTGGAGGAACAAGGTGCCAATGGAAGGTATCAAATTTGTAGGCCTTCCCATCGTGTACAATATATATGCAGTTCCAAGAACATTGCGACACTGTTTGTCAAATGTGGATGGAGTTCAATTTGTCAGAGCTCCTTAAACTTGGAAAGTTTCTCATAAACATTGAAAACTTGCACATGTCCTTTGCGTTGCTGGAAAGTGCATTAAGACTACAAAACAGAATTTAAATTACAAAGACAAATAAATTATTTGAATAGCATTTGTGCTGACATATATGGTTATTGTTAAAAATGAGTTTAATCTAGCTTGAACAGACTATCGTTACATAGATACTGTTATTCCTACTCGTTATGAATATATACTCTCTTACTAAGCATTGTGGAATGCATTGCTCCAGATAAGTTAATAACATTAGCTATCATCTCCGCAAAGATAATTGATTAATAGTCCGTGGACGGTGTTGCCGATGGTTACAGACCTAAATAATGCAACGTTACATGAGCTCTACCGTGAGTACAGTGTCTGTTTAATGCTGGAGACTTGTCGAGGAGGAAATGATATGCTTCCCCGACAATGTCAAAGAGTTATAAATTGATGCCACGCTCTGATATTTGATTACATATAATAAGACATGCAAGATTAAAGACCTTCAAGCTACTGTGCTTGATACGTGTTTGTAGTAAACTTGCATTGATGCTATTTATAGACTTTGTTGTGGAAGTTAGTCTTTATTTATTTTTCCTGTCTCCTCGCAACTTTTGTTGTGGCATTTATCATGGTGCTGCTAGAAATCAAATTATTGTGGTTTTTAGTGATAGAATTGTTTTCAGGGATTTTGTAAGTTATGAATCTAGTCAAGATTGACTTCATTCCACTCTTACATGTCTTCTATGGATACGCACTTTCGATCTTCCCTATCTAAAGAACCGGTAACATTCTTGCACCGTACCCCCTTCCACCCCTTCCCTTAGGATCCTCATTTAGGTCATCACCCTCTTCCTTACAGATCTATTCATTATGGTTAGGAGACAGATAACTACTTACATCATACTGTATGTAACTACCCACACCAATGAGTTTGGGGGTATCCACAAGTGAAGCCAAAATCATTTCTGATCAATATCGGAAATCAACCGAAGAATTAATACCTCTTTGTCCAGCAGATCAAGGGTCATCTTGAGATATATAAATGAAAATCGTAATGAGTTGGAAAATCAAGAACAGTGAAAAAATTTCCAGCCTCCACCAGTATTCGAACCTGGGCCTCCACCGGGATTGAACCAGGGCATCCCGCTATATATATATAGAGTACATATAAAAAAAACTGAAAATTGTCAAACCGAGCAGACACACACTTCCACCTCTGTCTCTAGGTATGTCCTCTTTAAACCGGTTCTGCTCCAGAGACTGCAATTTGAACTGTGAGCTTATTTCAGAATTCTAATGACTTAATCAAGACTGTCAGGTCCTCTGTAATAAGTTGAGGCTCTGCGAATAGCAGGTCTGACAGAAACAGCTTCAATGGAAGTATCGTAGATAGTAAACGAGTGACTCACATTTCCATTCATTCAGTCATTCATTCCTCCTACTCTCTCTGTCTCTGTTATAGTAGTAAACGTGAGGGTTTAATTGAAAGAGTTTTGTACAGTAATCTCTGCTGCATGCATTTGTACAGGATTGTTATTGCACATGGCAGTAGCAACAGCACTTAGTTGTACTACCAACAGTCATATTGTGTGTTAGTCGATCACTGCACCGTAGCCGAAACGCTCCGTATGATTAAATATGGAGAGGAGTTGTTTACAATTTATCTTGTAATGATGTGACTTTTACTGGTACTTTGTGCTATGAATAGGCAGATGTAATTTCAAGTATATATCCAAACTGTCCCGGAATAGCCAAACTGTCCCGGAATAGCATGTTTGTGCTAAAACCAGTAGTACTGTAATACAGAGGTTTAGTCATTGTGTATGTTACATGTATACTGTTTAGACATGACCTACAAATTGTAAACATTGCTAAGAGGTGCACATGAGTGAGATGAAAGGCGGTTCATGCACAACATGAGTTTGAAAGCTACAGTGTAATACATAAACAACAGAAGTCCCTGCAAATCTGCAATGTGCATGTACATGTATGCTAGTGCATTAGTTTTGTGCTCATTGTGATGGTTTGGCAACAACTTTATATCGGGGGTTTACAGTAGACCGGTAGACCAACCTGGAAGATTAGAGGAATCACAGAAATACACGTTACACTTCATTTGGTAACTTTTAAAGTAGAATCTTCCTTATAGTATAGATCTGCATTATAGTGATGATAATTATAGTGTTAGATGGGGAAGGAAATGGGGAAGGCCGAATTTTTATTCGACGGCGACGGTAGGCCGCGAGTAAACCAGGAGGAGGGTGTTATTGTAGCTAGTTCTAAATGATACTAGTTCAAAGGCTGTTATAAGGAGATGGGAAAGTGCAATAGAAGAGTCGAGACAGCTATAATCCAAACCAGGGAGTATCAATATCAAAATCTTTTTCTGGGGGGAGGGGGGGGGGAGGGGGGGGGAACTTCTACAAGTGTAGAGATAAGCCCTTGATACAAGTATTGATAGGATGGTTGTTGAACAAACCATTGCTTAAATGGTATTTATAAATTTATTACAACCATTGCACAATAATAAGTGCTCTATTGACATGTGATTTTTTTTTCCCATGGACATTTTATAGAAAAAAAACATATAGCAAAGAAAAAACAGAAGTTAACTGTGGTAATTTTCTTCAGTGGGTTTAATACTGCTTGTAAGTGAGAAAGACTGTACAATTATGTGAAGATATAGCGATAGCATCAAATGATCAATATTGATAATGATTCTCTCTGTGTATATTTAATTGACATAGCAGCAGTAGGTTCACAAAAGATATTGTATTTTGCAAGTAAAAAGTAATACCTTTGTGGTATAAGTGAAAATTTCTTTTTAGGACTCTCTATATATATCTCTTTATACCTGATCAGAATAATTTACAGTGAGACTTGATGGAATAAGGACAGTTTGTAATCCATTCACGCCTACTGTTACGTGGGTATTTCCTTTTAAAGTTTAAAAGAATTGGCTGCTGATAGGATTTCCAAACAATCTGTTATTTATAGGAACTTGTCAATCATTTATTCCAAACCGGGTCACATAGCCAGAGGGGTCTTACATGGGAACGTTTCAGGGTTTTAGTAGGTTAGATTTTAGGGGATTTATAGAGTCGGTGTAGACAGAGAACAAGCAAAAGCAGAAGGTCACCTTCTCTCAAAAGTCAACTGGTATGTTACTTGTCAAGCAATTAATCCTAAGGATTAAAATGGGGTGTAATTGATAATATTAATGAGAGATGAACATTGGTAAACTGTCTGCAACTGTACAGTAATCTTGTGAACATGACAAGCCACGCAAGAGCTGTGTCATGTAATTACCGTGTTTGTATGGGGGGGGGGGGAGAAGGGGGGTGCTTAATCTATGCTCATTAGTTGGAACCGAGTCTTTAAGTCTGCAACATTGGTATCTGTGCAACATCTACATAATCATCAGAGTGTTGTTGCTATATTACTAAAACCTACACAGAAGTCTTACATAGATATTCAAATTATTCATTCTTAAAGCCCCAAATGTATTCCATTATAACATGAAATAACCAATTCCTACTGTAGCTCTTCATGTTTTTTTGGGGACATTTGTGTAGTAAATAATCACAATTTTATAATTTGCCCAACATTTTTGCCCATTTGCAGAGGTGCAATGGATGATGAAATATTAAAAACAAAACACAGTGTGGGTTCTTTGTTATTGTTTTAGTCGATGATGTGAAAACATTTATTTACTTCGCGACCCGCTTACCTGTCTCCCCACAACCTTAGCACCTCATTCTACCGTGTCTAGTATGCCCTGGTAATCTTTTAACACTGTGCACCCTCACTGACCTTCAGTGACCTAATCCTACATATTTTACCATCCAAAGTGTCAGAACACGTTTTCGTATTGGAAACCAGTAAGTTTTATAATATCAGATGCATACAGTGCCGACCGATATATTGACCTCTACATGTATAACTGCAAAGTGCTATATGCTGGGCTACAGTATGTATTTTACCTATGCCTAGTAACATTATGTAATGCCCATGTTTCCTGCAGCAGAGAGAACTGTTTGAGGGACACATTCCATACACCCTCACCTCCCCTCCCAGATTCAGTAGTTGCTTGCCTTGCACTATAATAGAGTCCAGTGAAAATTCAAAATTGTTCACTGTTTAGGCTAATGTACACTGTTTTGAATATCATTAAGAGCGGTCAAAACGCTTAACTGAGCATACGTCCTATACACATTAATATATAAACATGTATTATATCATATATTGGTACAAAAATAGCCTGGATGTCTTTGTTTGGAATTTTCATTTGCTCGATCACATTGAATGAGCCTAACTTTTGGCCCCAAAATAGCTCGTCATGATTGTGCGATTAGTTACTACACAATAGTACTAGTATAGTATAGTGCTAGGATTAATATAGAAACCTGTGTGTCCTGTGTCCCCAATGTGAATCAGTCAATCATCTTTTGATCTGCACCTGCTATTGAAAACTCATATCTGACATGCTATGTTTGTGGGCTACTATAGAAAAAAAGAGGTTATTTTACACCTGCTGAGAGGTTTGGTAAGATTGGGCAATTCACATACCTTCCTCTTGGGCATAAAAGAGGTTAACCAAGGTCATCAGAGTGTTTGGAGAAGTTCAAGATTTGGGCCTTAATGATAGTTGCAAGGTAACATGACAGTTTTGAAGGTTGTGTTTGGCACCCTAGAAGTGGCTAAATTACTGTAGGCATATACTGTACTGTGTATAGATGTTCCGAAGTCCAGTCAGTGATGAAAGTTTGGAGGAGGGGGTGCAGAAGGAGGTGGAGAGAGTGGGCGGTGGAGTGGGTATAGGGACAGGAAGGATGGTGAGAGGAAGAGGAGAGGAGGGAGAGTGAATATATAGGGATGAGAGATGAGTAACACCACAGAAGTGGCTCAGATAGGTACAGTGTATGGAGTATTGCAAGTCTGTAGGAGGGGTGGGAGAGGTTAAGGAGAGGAGGGTAGAACAAGGAAAGGGACAAGGAGAGAAGAGAAGTGAGTGGTTGGGTTGGGGAAGGAGAAGGGGGGGGCAGAGGATGGGAGTAGATTGGTATAGAGGGCAGCATCATCAAGGATGAATTATCCGATAAATTTCTGATCCAGGTTTACTAAATGTAATTGTCTGATTTATTAGTCAGAACCACTTTTGTTTTGTGGGGGGAGGGGGTGAGAGGGAGGGGGTGAGAGGGAGGGGGAGTTTATCTGTTTCATATTGTTTACAACATGTTAGCATGATAAAGGGATAATACATGTGAGCTTACATTGAAACCTCTTAGGGGAGATAAAGTATTTGAAATATATTAAATAATTGTTCGGTAACGTGATGCCAAGTTTTGATGTTTTCCTCATCACTGGAGAAGAATTCACTTTTAACGATTGAACAACATTTATGGATGAAGAAGTAAATATAATGTGAAATTGCCTGCTTTGACTTGGTAACCCTCGAATCTAAAAGTATGTATGATACATCCCAGTTAAACTTTTAACATGTCAGTAACAGTCATCAGTTATAATGGTGCATGCCTGTCAAAGAAAGATCAAGCACATGACAACCACTTTTGAAGGGAACTGGTGAATGTGCTCATAATTTATGCCCAAACGATGGTTGAAATGAAAGAGATTCCCTGGCTGATAGTGTTGGGTTCACCGAAAATAACTCTGATTTATTGCTTGTTTATGGGAGATTTCTCCAATTGTTTTGTCAAGGAAGGAACTGGAACATGCAATGTGGGGGAGTGAGGCTTCCAACAAAGGCAGGCATACAATCAATAAATATATATGAACTATGTGTGTATTTTTATTTTACTGTTTGGTTGCTATTGTTACCAACACTAGGAAGACTTTATTGCTGTAGTATGCATTATTCAATATGTGCTAGAGACTACAGCACTGCCATGTAATGCAACAGTTAGCAATCAAAAGTTGGAACTTGCTTGCTACATACATCCCTCAAAAAGTGGCATTAACACCCCCAGAGTCGTCTTGATACCAGCTATTCGAGTGAAAGCTCTTGCAACCAGGATCTGAACCTGAAATCTTAATCCTCCCATTCGCGTTACTCCACGGATTGACGGCGCGTTTCTGGACTGTGAGAATTGCTAACTTTGACATCAAATTTCTCTAAATTACTCTCTCTTTTGACTAAACAGGAACCACAGTATTGTATGTGTTCTAAAATACTTTAGTATTAGCCAAAGAAAATAATTTTCCCTCCCCTCCTCCAGCTATGCATTTTAAGGTTTTGTGCTATGTGATTTCAAAAATCAAACTTTATATTAAGGTTTTGTGCTGTGTGATTTCAATGTACAAACTTAGGTTGAAGGTTTTGTGCTATGTGATTTCAATGTTCAAACTTAGGTTTAAAGGCATTGAAGACTCGCCCCAAACCGCCTGCGGCCATCCGAAAAAGTTATCTTTCAGTTGCTTGCAAGTGACGTTTTGTTCGTGTCGCTACAAAATGCAGACAGTACAGTAACGAAACGTGATACCTTGTTATCTTTAGCTGGACCTGAGATGTCATCGCTGTATTGTTTGTACACTGTGCTGTGGGTATTGACCGCAGCTGTATGTACTGACTGTACACTAGTGTCTAATTACTGATGGTAGCAAGTTGTGTATGTGTGTATTTTCTGGGATCGAGGGTGGTGTCTAACACTTCTGTTACACCTCATTCGAAACTAGGTCAGATTACCGGCATTAGATTCTTTTTGTGCGAGTCTTCACACCCTTTAAGGTTTTGTGCTATGTGATTTCAATGTACAAACTTTGGATTAAATGAAAAACATCCTTGAACATTTCAATTGAATATCGGACAGGATGAACATGATTGATCATAAATAATAGAGAGTTGGACACCAGATGCTGCAAAAACAACCTCCCAGCTTTTGTGAAACAGATTTATTGGATTATAGAAAACTTTAATGCCCCAATAAGCCTGCCCTTTATGAAAGACTAATTGTCTGACCTCCAAATGACCTTAGACATCCTTGCATACCTTTGTCAACAAATTTGAGGCAATTTAAGAATATTTGGTGAAAAATGAAAGCATTTTTTTCTGTCAAGTTGGATTCTGCTTGTTGTCAAATCTTGTTATAATGCCTGTTATTTGCTGGCCCACAGGGAGTAATACATGACAAAGATCAAACAGGGCTGGCATTTTTTCTTCCTGGTTTGTTTTGAACTTTGAAGACAGTAAACTGTGGATAAAATGTCCTTGCAGTAAATGTATACAGTATATATTGTAGATGTATTCTTTATACTTACATGCCATAATTTTCTAATCCTGTCATGTAAATTGCACAGACAGGGAACATAAATTACATGGTATGTTTAGGGTATCATACAGTATGCTGTTACATGTATCAGAGGTCGTACATAGAAATATGTAATGCTATTCTATCCGATTGGGCGGGGTGTGGGGGTAAGAGGGGGGCGGGGAAGAGGGGGAAGGGAGGCGGTGTGTTTAATTATGCCCTTAGTCAGTTATATCAAATTCCATTGTTTACCACAATTTCTCAAGAGGATTTAAAGCTTGCCTGTAAGATACTGTGAGAAATTTCTTATGGATAATTTATATTAGATTTCTTTTGAAAAAGTTACTGTCAGGCAGTTTAGGTTGTTACTTTGCCTGTATATAGTAACCCTGCTCTTAATTTAATATCACAATAGAGTCACAATCTGTGTTTCATCTTCAACGATTCAACATATGAATATATATGTATAAATTTCATCTCAACATCCAATCACAACCATTGGTTTGCCAAAGTTACGCCCACTCCGTGTCTCAGCTCTCCCGAATGGTGTACATCAGTGTGTGAAACTCTATCGTTATGAAGTAACAAACAAAGATAACAAAGAAGAGAATTTTAATAATTTCTGCTGTAACTTCATTGTATGAAACTGAAGCTAAGGAAGTTCACTGTTAAGTTTAATTGAATATATTGAAAAGCATTTTGAAAAATATCAAAATTTACACAGTTGTGTGATATGATTAATTGGAAATGACAATTATATGTAAGGTCCACTGAAATGAAATAATTTGATTTTCACTCATTCTCTTTCTCCCTTTACTTGGTTTTCTCCTACTGTGTTCTTTGTATGGTTAATACATTATAGGGCATGTTAGATGATACATCCCTCACATCCTTCCTGTAAACTGTGTGATATCATATCACCTTGCTCCATTACCTGTCTTCAAATATTATCTTCACCTTAAATGAGGCAAATATCCTAAAAAAAAAACAGTCTTCCTTTTCTGGTGGTTCATTGTGAAAGCTATTTTTGAAAATATGACATCATGCACAGGAAAAACAGCCATAAGAAGGTGTCAAAGTTAAAAGCATTTGACCTGCGTAACAAAAACAGTGGTTGTTCTTAAATCAATCTCTCATTCAGGTGCATTTCAATAGACTGCTTTGTTGTGGTAATATAAGAAATATTGCTTTTATGACCAGAGGGCTGTTGCTGTGTAGATTGGCTCAGAAAAAACCTATTTAAACTTACTTATTTATTATAGGCTCAAGAGGATTTTCTGAGCAATTTACAAAAGATTAGAGTTATAACTGCAGAGTTTCGTGTAACCTTTTGGTATTGAATATTTTGGATGTAACCTTAGTTACAGAACATGCTGGAAGCTATCCTGTCAGTTTGTTATGTGAAACCTGTTCCTTGGAATCTGTCACAGGTTTTCATAGTCACAACTAGATTGTTTATATTAATATTGTGTCTTCTGCACAGCATATATATGCTGTTCAGAGGATGACCACATTAAAAAACAAGGATCTACAGTAGCTTACCCAGGTTTGAGATGGGGGAGGGGGGGGTGGGGAAGGGATAGGCAAGAGGTAGGCAAGACGTAGGCAGGAGTTACCCCAGTGATTAGTGGTGTTGAAATTGCCCATGTGAAAATTAATGGGGGTCATGGCTCCCTTCCATGTCCCCCCAATGTCATGGGCCCTACCATAAGTGTCATGAATACTATAACAGGGAGTCACAGGAAAATTATTCGATGATGGTCAGCGTAAGCTGTCCACTATATACTTGTATCACAGAATTCTTTGGTGCACAAGGATTTTGCTAAATCAAGTAAAGTTCAAAATCTTCTTGCAAAAATTTCTTTGTACTATTGAATATAACAAGATTTTGCTACATGTTCAAGCATTTTTGGATGATCAGTCAAAGGCTTCTTGTAAGCTCTTGATAGGTGAGCAAACAGGATATAGACTTTTTTTTATACATGATCAGTTTAAGGGAAGAAAAAAACTCAATTTCTCTTTTCATTATTTTTTATAATTTACAGGAACAAGACGATCCAAGTTCGGGGTTTTGGCCGGACCCATACCTGGACAGACTGAAGTCAATGATGACTGTAAGTATATGTGACTGCTGTTAAAAACACACACACATACACATAAACACGAACAATACAAACAAGGTTAACAGTGTACTCTTTGAACCATTGAGATGAAGCACTGGGATATTGTTATAGACATTTTTGCCTTTTACCTGAATACAGTTGAATTTGAAATTTTTTTTTTATGTGCAGCTAGTTTAAAGTTGAAATAAAATCAGTCATAGCCTCTTGCGGTAACAATGATAGAGAAAGCAACACCATTCTCTTGTTTTAATCCATCTATTGTTTCTTTTCTAGTGGAACAAATTTCTTTTCTCCGAATGATTAATTACTGTACAGTTTAGCATACAGCTGAAAGTACTGCAATAGAGATGCCTACATAATAAATATAAAGGTGTACATATATACAAGGGGGACATACAGTTGATACAAGGGGACATATATACTTAAGTGGGTCATATAATGATGGGGGATTTTCAGAGGACGATGATCCAAGGAGTCCATTAAGAGGGCATTAAGACCAACCTTGACCGTATTTGTGCTGGGAGCACATTTGGAAATGAAAGGAAACTTAAAAGATTAAAATTTGTTGTTTGGGTCGTCAGGAACTTTAAGCTAGGATTCGTGGCTAGGATAATGCTACATAAATTTCCGGGTTTGATTTCACAATGATATTGATTTGGCTTCACCAATTAGTAACAGTATATAATGTTCTCTTCTGGTTTGGTGTCAAATTTTGTTTTCAGTAACAACAATTATGGTCTGTCCGTGGAAAGTTGCTGATCTATTATCTTTGAACCCTTAAAGTTATGCTTAACATGAAGACAGGAAGTGAAGACTGCTGGGCATGGAATCTAACATATGTTAGTTCAATACAATTATAGATTATAGGCTGCTTAATTGACTTCCTCCGTTGTCATAACAAGAATGGACCAGAGGAAGTACCGAAGAACAAGATGTATAAATATAACTTAGATATATTTATATCTATCTATCTATCTGTGTACAGTTTGGCGACTTCAGATAAGAAAGAACCTGTTGGGGAGTCCATTTAGATAAGTGTGGGAGTAAAGTAAACTCTTGCGTTTGTGTCTCGTCTGCAGGAAATTTGGCTGTACCAAAGCAGCCAAGAAAACATGACTTTGTTTGGAAGTTTACTTTTCATCCTCCCGCCCCCCCCCACCATTTAAAATGAGATGCTTGACCCTGTGATAGTGGATGTTATCATGGATATCCTATATCCTAATAATCATAAACTCCATCCTCTCTGCAGAACTGCAGACTGGGATGTTTCTCTTTGTAATAATGGATGATTTTAATCTGCCCCATTTAGTCTTCTTTGTCTTGAGACTCATTCAGTCTTCCCGTCATCCGTTTTCTCTCTTTTATGATTTTTTTTTTCCCTTTTTGATGTAGCTTGTGATTATCGCGGAGGAGGATGAGGTTGAAACGAGGACAAAGGTGATGGACAGTTTGAAAACCGCTCTGAGGACGCAGCCGATGAGGTATGCTTGCGCCTTCGTCTAAGTTTACTGACTCGACCACCATCTTGTGATGAAGGGGAGAGGGATGGGAGGTGTGGGTGGTGGGACATGCTGTGATGAGATGAGGGGTGTCTTATCCTGACATTCAGAGAGCTCATGATGATATAGGAAGGTGGCCATAGATTATAAAGCCGGTTCAAATAATGATTTTAATAGGATGACTAAGGTATGCTATGTCAGTTATTGTGACACGGTGCCTACTGTAAGTAAGCCCTTGATGTAGGATGGGCATGGTTTGGCAAGCCATCATTATTAATGTGCCTTAATTGTCAGTCATCATGCAGGCCCAGACATCTCAACTTCTAACTTAATTTAACTAGTTTGTAGGGAGTGAAAAAGAGAAACAGTTAAAACTGAATATATTCTACCTGTATAAAGTAAGTAACCAGATTGGAACTTGGTTTCATCCATGGGGGTCTGGGTGGAGGTGGGAGGGGTGCTGGCAGGAGGAGCCATTGAAAGATCCTAGCATTTTTTCCCTGTCATCTTTTAGTACTTGATTGAACCGTACCATACCGGCTTTCACATTCATTTTCTTGTTTCTAGCTTTGTGACTCGTTTCCTTGAGCTTGACGGTCTGACAGTTCTTCTGGACTTCTTGCAACAAATGGACTTTGTGACCATGGAGAGTGGCATCCATACGTCATGTATTGGTTGCATCAAAGCCCTCATGAATAATTCAGTAAGAAAATTTGAATCCTAATGAATCCTTTACATTTTTCCAATGTAAGAGCATAAAATGTCTGTCTAGGATGTGTGATTACATTAAAACCTATTTTTGTTAGGTTTGATTAGTTTTTAATGGTGGTTTCCTCTTGTAACATATACAGTTGCCATGTTGTAATGTCAGCAAAAATGGGGAATATTTAAGTTTGGTTGATATTTACTTGTCTAAATGGGGGAGGGGGTGTGGAGGGGGGGGGGAATCGATGGGAAATAAGAGAATATTTATTGGAGTTAGTGCAGTCGATGTGCATAAAGATTGTTATTTCAATGATAAAAGTGGTGCTGAAAATCATTAAAATCTATTGGTTATAAAGAGGTTCTGGTACACGATTCACAACATATAAATCTTTGGCAAGAAAGATACAGAAATATTCAGTCTGCATTAGATGCAACATCAATTCAGAAATGTTACACTCTGTTTACCTATGTTCATAAATTGTCAAAAAGTTACAAGTAGGTAACTAAATACATTAGCAGAGGATGTATCATATTAACGAACATAAACTTTTTTGCTCTATTAAGTTATTCTTATCAAAAATAACCTTTTCAAGTTAAAACAATCTTCTCCGCTTATCCCCCCTCCCTTCCCTCACAGCTTGGCCGGGCTAACGTTCTGGCCCACCCCACAGCTATCAACATCATCTCGCAAAGTCTCGCCACGGAGAACATCAAGACAAAAATTCAAGTTTTAGAAATCCTTGGCGGTGTCTGTCTGGTTCCCGGAGGTCATAAAAAAGTTTTAGATGCCATGTTTCACTACCAGAATTATGCTTCAGAAAGGACACGGTTTCAGGTAATTATGGAAAAAGATTCTTGTTTACTACAGCAGCTGTCATTAGAGAGTTTTGTCTGCAGGTTCTGTTGTTTTTGACCCCACATGTGTAATTTTATTCAGAAAGTTGCCCAGTCTGACTACCAAATATGCAGTACATTTTCCACTGTGATCTATGAATGGCTGTCTACTTTTTTTGAACCAATATTTCAAGTAGGAGCATGCAATGTTAAAAGACATAAGAGTGCATATTGCAACCTACATTTAAGTTTTCTTGACTTTTGTAAAGGAAATTAAGAGTCGTCACAATAAAGTGAAGTACTAAGAAGCATCACTCCATTGGTTGTGAAATTCGTTACAATTCTGACATGCTTATATGTCACTTGAAAATAACATCTGTAAACAGAAGGTACTCTTAAAGCTGAGAGCACCATGGAAATGTTTTTTTTGCTGTAATTGTAAGTGGAATGCTTGAAGTGTGTTGTAATGTTTAAGGCATTGTGGCCATGTTAGCATATCTAGCAATTTTGAGTTGTTATACAGTCCCTGCAATCATTTGAGTCAGGGAAGTGTCGGGCATATGAGTGTTAGAGAACTCAGCTCAAAATTACTATAGCCAAATTCATTTTGGCTGTCAAAAGGAAACTTTCTGTAGGAAATGTTCTGGATTTAACTGTTCGACTCAGGTATCAAATGTCTTGAGAAATGTGATTCTATTTTTAGTTTGTTCTGGTTTATTCTGTATCGCAATAAAACTGAATCATGCTTGATATTGCTAGTTTATATTACTATATATATCTTTTCCAATAAATTTGTCAATGTTAGCAACCCATTCAAATACCAAACCAGAAGAAATATGAACATGGTTCCATCTTGCAGTTATGTGTGAAACATGTATACTTGAATGTATTTTACATTCAGGGAGATATTGAACTAGAAAGTAGCTCAGATATTACATGTAGCATGTATAATGTCAAAGGTGAGTTTCAAATTCTTGTCTGGTACAAAAAGAAAAGAAAAAGAAAATGAATAAAAAAAAAGAGAAACTACAAAACTGTTAGCATATCCTCTTATTAAGAATTTGGTAACATGAATGTCAAACAAATTTTGTATAGGTTAGTTTTTTTTTCCATATTATTTGTGCGTTATTATGAGATTGGTCATTGGGCTGATAGTGTCATAGTGTCATTCACCAAGGATGTACTGTGCTAAAAAAGTTACCTGTTCACATTAGACGTGGCAGAGCGAGTGTGCTTATGTTGTGAGGGGACATGGAAGCTTGTGTCTTTCAAGTATCCCAACCCGATTTGATTTGGGGATACGGTTCTAAGTTTGCGGCCACCCGTGAAATTTTTTTGATAAAGATTCCGTAGGTTTGTATTAAACACTTTTTTTTTTGTTTTTGTCATTTTTTCACACATAAGGTGGAATATTCTGTAAAATAATCTTCATGAATAATTTTGTTATTTCTGTTTGAGAACTAACTTTGTGACACTGTTGCCAATGTTTGATGACCAGTTTGTAGTTGATAATGTTAAAGTTTTATCAATAATCTTCAAATCTTGTCATTTCAGAGGTTAGTCAATGATTTGGACCGCAGCACGGGGAAGTATCGGGAAGAAGTGAATCTGAAGACTGCGATAATGTCTTTCATCAATGCAGTTATCAAGTACGGCGCTGGAGAGGTGAGTAGTCTCGATCGTAATATAAACTTGTACTAACAAAAATGAGAAATCATAAATATCTGGTGGCTTTTCTGGTTATTTCATTCAACAAACACAGACTGTTACATTGAATTGAATTGATTCGATTTGGTTTTAATTTTTTACTTTGATTTAACAGAAGTTACTTTGATTTGATCTCAATTTTTATTAAATTTCCTGCTCCCCTGGAAAGGAAATAAATTATTTGAAACGTATATATATTTATTACATATGGTTTGTAGTGACAAGGATGGAGGGACAGACCCTGCTTTAGATAGCTTTGAAATGAAAGGCTCAACTTGCAGTTCCTTATCTGAATTTTTGTAAAGAAAGGTATGCCTGTTTTGTTTTTGGGTTTACAGTTTCAAATTTGTATGAAAATAGATAACCTTTACTTCTGTGGGTATGCCGGGTCTGGTGAGTGATTTCTGTGGGTATGCAGGGTCTGGTGAGTAACTGTTGTGGGTTTGCAGGGTATGCTGAGTAATAGTCATTGTTTGCTCATGTTTATAGTTTGGGTGCAACAAAGGAACCACTGAGGGTGTAGGGCATTTTGAAAGATTTTCAAATCTGTCCTGAAAGGTGGAACTTTGTAGCATACTGTGGGACAATGCAGTCTTTTGTATTCATGAAATATGAATGGGTTTTGTTTCCATTTTGACAATGACCTTGTGTAAACTTGCCCCCTGATTATATGGGGTTAGTTCTAGAGAGAAACTGCATCGCTGGTGAAAGAATTGATCTGTTGTAGATAACATTCAGTCATTTTCCTGTTTCTTACAACCCACTCATGTCAATGAAAATTAGGACCTTGCTTACGTGGCTATTTTCATTTTCCAACAATCAAGCTGAATCAAGTTTTTTTCTCCCCTAGGAAAACTGAGGAAGAACTCATATGTCTTTTGGTTGAAATGGTTGCAAACTTATGATTGTGTTTGAGGAGCTTTTGTATTTTTCCCAAAAAATGCTGATGTTTTGTCTTATTTATGAGTTCCGACAATCATTTTGTCAGTTTGGCAGTCTATTCCATAACAGTTAAAGTAAACAACGCAGCCTATTTTAATCACTAAAATTTTAATGGCAAATTATTCCTTACATCTGTTTGATATTTAAACTGTTGACTTTTTGTTTTAAAGAGGTTATCTATATTAAGTGACTGGTCAAGAAATATTGGTATAACATGATAAAAGGTCTAATATCTAATTCCTTGACCTACTTCTGTAATCCAGCTAGTATCGTAGAAACTGGGTTACGTTGCTGCTCTGTAAGCTTGATCAGCATTTTTGTAACAAGCTCGGGATATACAAGTGCTACTTAATTGTTGCATTTGCATTTCTGTTGGTGGCATTTTGGGTGGATATGTGATATTTAATTTCTGGTTGTATCAAGTTAAAAAGGTATAAAAATTGTTAGAATGTTGGAAATGCAAAACGTCAAATTGGATGGAAGTATTTTTCACGGCACATAGCATAAGGTAATGGAATCATACAATTGGCCCTCCCATAGACTTTCATAGTCAAAGTTTTAAATTTAATGGGCTCTTCTGTAGGTTCAAGGTTGACATAAATGGAAGAGCTGGCAAGCTGCTTCGTATATAACTATATCCCCAGGCCCCCCATTCTCCCCCACCCTAACCTGCAAGAACGGTTTAAATGCAGCACTATTCAAATGACTGTAATCTTTGATGTCATGGAAGTCATCAACATGAGAAATTTCCTCTCACTGCTTTGCTCCTTTTGTATTGTGAAGTTTACATAGCGAAATCTGAGCACAATCGTGGTAGCCCGAAGCAGTGAAATCTAGTCGCAGTATTTTTAAGAAATTCAGAAGGTGGGAGGGTCTGGTAGGGGAATCCTATTTGTCTTGGAAGGCTGTTAAAGGCCACCCGTGACCCTGTGGATTTTTGTAAACAAAGGAGACAATGAAGGAACCTTCAGGTATTTGAACATTAAAAAGGCATTTAATGTCCCTTGCTGTAGTTAGAATTTCATTTGGGATCGATAATGTTGTGTTTTGCTGGAAGAAGAAATTTTCCTTTTATTGGTATTGGGGTATTGGGTTGCGCTAATGTTGTCGTAATGAAGATTTATTTAAGCAGTGGCAGAAGAACCAAAATAATTTTCAAAGTTTTTCATCTCTGAAGTGTAGTGATGTATCTTTTTATTCACTCTAGGAATGCTTGGAGTTTAGAATTCATTTGAGGTACGAGTTTTTGATGCTTGGTCTCCAGCCTGTGATTGACAAGATGAGAAGTTTGGAGAATGCTACCCTGGACAGGTAATGATTTATGCAAGAAGTACTTATTCAGTCTTGTTTGGAATTCCAGATCAGATATAGATGTAAAAAAGTAAAATGTCGTTACTTTTGCTTCAAAATCCCTAGTTGATTTATTGGTTTGCACTTCAATTCATCAAAAACTTATATTTTCATTAAAATGCAGTTTTGCAGCTCTATGAACCAACTTTTTAATTTAAAATACATCTTGAACTCTGTGTGAAGGTGGTAGTATGATTCCACACACTGCGTTGTTGCAGGTAAACACACACATATGTCTGTTGCTTTGATATGTTCTGATATGGACATTTAAAATTACCACAAAATTGAGTTGCACTTTGTTAGGTTAAACGCTTCTCTCTGGCAGGTAAACGATCAATGTGAGTCCGACCATTGCAGAGTACTTTGGCCGTGAAAGACGAGGGTCTCACGTTATGTGTCAAGTGTGTGTGACTGTTGTGACTGTTTATATCACATTAGACGTTTCTGTTGATTAGCCACAATGGCAATACACTGAACACCCAGTCTGTAGCAATTTTTGCCTTGACACGCACCATTTCAATTCATCAAATTGAACACAACGTAATCAAATCTTGTCACAGTTTGTTTTCATGGAGGGAAAACTCTCTTTTGGATTTTTACCAAAGAAAGGAAAATGAAAAGTTATTTACCAGCTGAAGTATTGCCTGGGGAAGTAATCAATGCCGAATGAGTTATGTGGTAGCTAACTGTGCACGTCAGAAAAGACTTGTATGTACGAAAAGTAACTGCAGTGATAGTATTAGCCACTCTTTGGAAGAGAAATGGGAAACAATTGATAATGGCGGAAAAAATTACATATGGCACACAGAAGTTTCTTAGTATTTATCATGTATTGATTGATTGAGAGAGGACAATATGGAGGGGTGTGGGGGTATGGGGGGCGGGATGGACAGGGGTGGTTTACGATAGGTTGTAGGGGAGGTGAGTAGGGAGTTGAGAGGATGTGGCTAGCATCAGGCAGAGAGTATAATATTGGAATCAACAGCAATATATATTTTATGCATCCAAGATGGGATGTGGCTTTGTTTCAAGAAAGAAGAATTCATCTCCCGGCACTTGACCTTGAAATTAAACTTGGTCGCAGCAAATACGAACGACATCAGACAATTTGATGGTAGGGTCACCCACATCTCTCCGTGGATGATGAGCTCTTCAACTCATTTCTCTTTCACAGGCATTTAAATTTTTTCGAGATGGTTAGAAATGAAGATGAAAGGACTATGGCAAAGAGATTCGAAATGGTGAGTTCAGGGAAGTTTGTTTTGTGGAAGTTAGCAGTGGTTATTTGTCAAGGTCAGTGATAATTATAGGGTCCCAACTGTTAAAATGGGAAGAAAATTCTCCAGTGGTGGGGGACTTTGTGGAGTGTTTCAGTAGGTTGTTGTATTTCTCAGTGTTGTAAATGGTGTTAGGGTGTCAGGTATATACTCTGGTATGTTTCGGCATGAGTTACCAAATATTGATGTGGAACCCCCCACCCCACCCCCACCCTCCCTGCATAAAGCTGAGAACCTTAATATCCTGGTGAGATGGAACAGGGGTCATGAATCCTTTTCATTATAAAGTTTAGCTTTAATCTTGAAGTAACACTTCATTCCTCTCCCCTTTTCTCCTCACTACAACCGCACCCTTGCCCTTCTGTGTCTAGATCTCTTGGTATTATTTTTAGTGCTGTCCTCCCTTAGTGACTGATTTTTAACACCCTTCCTTCTCATTCCCCATCCATATTGTTTGCAGAGCTATTTTTGTGTTAAACTTGCTACAAATTGTGATAACTTTGTATAAACAGCACTGCCTGCCCCCTCCCTCCCTCCCCTCCAAAAAAAACAAAAAAAAAAACAAAAAAAAAAAAAAATGAAAAAGAAAGAAGGAATATAAGGATGGCAATATATCACCTAGAAATGAATGTTTGTTCACAAGATGACTTACAATTTTAACAAGTTTTATTTCAATTTTTGCTGCTTCTTTCTTCACCGCAGATCCACATCGATGCCAAGAGCGCTACCAGCATGTTTGACGTACTGAAGAAGAAGATCGCTCACTCAGAAGCGTATCCCAGTTTCCTCTCAGTCCTCCAACATCTGCTACTCCTACCGAGTAAGATTTCCATTTCTCCATCTCCATCTCTCGCTCCCTCCCTCTCTTCCTCCAAAATCTGAGACTTAATGAACCGTACATTGATTGATAAGGTGGTAGAGACTTGAAAGTCAAGGTTAGGCTGTTATTCTGATTAGCTTCTCCTTCTCTTGTGCAGATAAACTCTCAGACTTGTTTACTGAAATACATTTGGCTCTGATGATGCATTCCTTAAAATCAGTTAAATTGTTGATCATATTCGGTCCTTTTTTTTCTTTTTTTATACCTGAGAGTAAGTGAATTAGGTTGGAGAACAGCATCATCTCATAGCTCATTATCTTAATAAATTATTCTTTTAGTTTTAGAGAAGTCTTTCATCTGTGCTAGTTAAATACCTTTCAAAGAATGAAGTTTTTGTATCCCATTCAACATCTTATTATTAATTTGTTATGTGTGAAACATATAGTAATGCCAACATATAGTAAAATGTCAACATAAATATGTAGGAGTTAAAATTAAAAGGAAACGTAGAAAAAAGAAAGAAAAAAGAAGGTAAAATTGACGTTTTTGAGATGTTTTGCTTGTAAACGTCGGGTTGCATTCATACCATCTGATATAATACTACGATGATTCATGTCGACTTATTTGAAGACTTATCTTTCAAACTCGACCAAAAATAAGCCTGAAATACCTGAACTGTCATACTTCTATTAGCGATATATCTTACAATGTGGTAGTAAATTATCTTCTTATGTTCTTATGTGTCACTGGGAATGATAAGCCTGTCACATTGCAGGGTCTAACCCATCGGTATAATCAACTTATGACGTATTGAGCGGAGTCAGGTTTCTGTGAATCGGTCTCAGACTACATTCCGCATTTTGTTGTTTAACACCGCTGCTGAAGTTTAACCGAGTCCATGATAAGAAGTCTTTGTTTTCGAGATTGTTATATAAATAGTCATCAGTTTCAGCTATAGGCTTCGTTAAACATCTCTGAAAATATACATCTGACGGGGTAGGTTTGTTATGGTTACTCCTCAGGAGAACTACTCTCAACATGTGGAATTGGTTTGTCAATCTTGAACCCTATATATAGTAGTAGCTGCTAATGCAAATCGGTGGGTGGTGGGGAAGAGGTGGGGGGGGGGGAGAGATGACCGGACTATGCCATTGGAAAATGTGATTTGGAAAGTATTTCTGATAGAATATTTATTTGTAACCAAAACAAAGGTATAGTGATTATTGTTTTCGATGAATGTTTTGATTATTGATTTTGATTAATGTTTTAATCTTGCGAATCAATAACAAAGAAGGGGACACTTTTTGTTTTGGTTTGAATATATCATTGGCTAGATCTCTGCTATTAGGGAAGAAATTTGGCAAAAAAAGTATATCATCAGGATTGCGTGATTATTTATTATGTAATAATTTTGAAAATAGATTGTTTAGACTGTCGAGATTGAATGCATAACGATTTTAAGAGACCCATAGATACCATTTTGGAGGAAAATCTTGATAGTCTGAATGTAAACCACACTTCTTTTCGCTATATCTTACAACATTTGAAAGTAATTTTTAACTGACATTAGTTGCTTTTTAAACTGATATCACTTAATTTGATATTACATCATATTGTTTTAAGAGAATGGACGAAGCGAGCACCACTGGTCACTCATTGACAGACTGCTACAACAGATCGTGCTCCAGTACGACGATGGTGGTAACCCGGATATTGCCCCCTTCGATATCAACTTCAAAGATGTCATCGAAAAGGTCATCAACCAAGACCTCGTCCAACGAAAGATGGCCGAAGAAAAAGAACAAGGTATTTGGTTTGCCATTTGATTAACCTGGTGACAAATTTTTTTTGGCAAAAACATATAAGCCAGAATATCTAGAAAAAGGGTACAATGGTTACTTTTGATCAAACTTTGTGACCCATTCCCCCTCCTCCCTCCCCTTCTCTGCCCTTCCCTCCCCTCCCCTTCCCTTCTCTCCCCTTCCTTTGCCTCCCCCTTCCCTCCCAGATAATCTTCCTTCGAAGAGCACGTTCACTAATTGAGAGAGAGTGGTCTTGTCTTACCCTTACTGGATCCCTCAGAATAATTTCAAGTATCAGAATAATCAGAATAATATCAAGAATCAGATTTCAAGAATCCTCGAGAAATTACCTTTGGGGAAACTTTCAACAAATTAAAAGCTCTCCTAAAAACCAATATGAACGAGATAGAATTGAGGTGAAACGGAATGTATAATCTGTACGAGATTAGTATCGGAAAAGGTAGGAAGGAAATGTCTGCTGGATGTTAAGTTAACTGCAAAGTGAAAAGATGTGTTTATCCAAAAAGGATGATTTATTTGAAGGGTGACTCACAGGCTGATATCTTTAGCATCCTGTTTTATCGGAAGACTAGCAAAAATAATCAAGGAAACTTCAGGATTTCCTTGAGACATATTCTTAAGAATATCAAATGTAAGTGTTTTGTTTAATTGTGTAACAGAACTTGAAAGCAGTTTTTCAACTCGTGCAACATGTCTTGGATTTATTCATGAATGTTCAAGGTGATGAAAATGAAAAAATAATTGTAAGGCCCCCCTGAGATGAAAAGTTTGCAATGAATATAAGGCCCCTGGGTAAAGGACTCATTATACTGCTGTGTAAAGGGATGTTCACATTAATGGTGTAACTTTAGAGTTATTATCGATATTACCTGAAGGTAAATTTTGATAGTGGTTGGTGCCATTCATAGCAACCATTCTGTTATTTTCCCATATCACCATAGTTTTTTGAAGTTACAAAGCTACGGTTTCAAGATTCATGTTTCAGTTGCTGTCTAGAAATGATGAGAGTTAGATTTAAAGTTGTCAGTTTGGTTGTTAGGAATCTGTGGATTCCATACTAAAACTGTCCTTGAATACTGTGGACATCCTTGAGGGAATGTCAGCCTGTCTCAATGGGCTCATAACTTGTTTTTGCTTAGTTTAGCTTATTATGATAGCATGAGGAGTTACAAAGATACTTTTACTCCTTTTGAAAATTTGATGAATATCATCCCTAATTCTACTGATTGATTTGTCAGATGAGGTGTTGATGCCTGACTTCCCTGATGTGTGACAGCGTAAATTAAATAATCCTCTTTTTAAAACACCAGTGAATTATTTCCTCTTACCCACAGCATGTGCAGAATTGAGGGCAGAGCTGGGTAGGAAAGACAGAGAAATGGAGAGCAAAGAACAAGCCAGGGTAAGGAAAACCTGCTCGGTGAATCACTCTTACTTGTATTCAGTGTTTCTGTATAGATTAGAGAATATCGTGTCAAAGGTCAGATGGAGCATCTTGCACCTACCTTTGGTGTATTCCCTTGTTCATTTTCCCCTCAGCATCATGTCGCACTCCCTTATCTTACTAAACGTTTGTTTACTCTTCAGAGGAGCGGTATACTCCAGAGATTGTCCGCCAGACATGAGAGAAATCAATTCAGTTTTGTTAATGAATAAAACACATTTGCACGTTGTTTGATTCATTTAGCAATACAAATTTGAATGGCAGGATTTGCCATGGGTACAGTCTGTGTACATGTGGAATGTACAAGGGGTCAGTGCAAGGGCTCAGTACAAGGGCTCAGTGCAAGGGCTCAGTGCAAGGGGTCAGTGCAAGGGCTCAGTGAGAGGGTCAGTGCAAGGGGTCAGTGGCAAGGGGTCAGTGCAAGGGGTCAGTGCCATCAATATGTGTAACCACTGAGGAAGGTGAATAAACATTTAAAGGGGCACGGGTGAACAGCCAGGGGATTTTGGTATTCACTGAAAGTCCTTGAATGTAAATGACGTGAATGATTTCATCTCATGCCTAGCTTCAATTGTTTGTGGTATACCACTGCTCGGTTATATCCAACGTAATCATTTCAAGGAGAAGTTCAAGGATAATAGGGTCCTTAAATAAAGGTAATTTCAGTCGGTATTTATTTTTTCTCCTTTGCATATCTCTATCTCCATCTTGACTACAATTCACAGATGACTCATTTACAAATGAAACATTCTGGTTGAAACATCAAACATAACTCCGATTTCTTCATGCCAAATAATGAGAGTATTGACCTCTCTGAGCTTTTGTCATTTTCAAACAATTTTACCATCTGTCATTGTTCAAAGCTGTGCATTTTAACTCTTTGCAATGTTCTATACCATATATTCGGACACTTTCCATCGGTGAAAAAGATATCAAATATTCATAAAGAAGTTTGGAAGGAACAACGAACGATCTGATTTGCTAAATCTATGAACGAACGCCTTCTTCTCTTTCCAAAACTGCGTCACTCACTTCTGTTAGTGCAATCAATCGGCCGTGAATGTGTACATTTTTTTCTACATTCGTATACATACTTTCAAAGATTTAGTTAGCTTGTTCATGCACAAAATTAGTGAAATATAAGTCTGAATTTATGATTTTAATATAGTTAATTCAACTGCACTGGGAAACGGTAAATAGTTAAATAGCTGGTATACTTACTGCCCTGCTAATCTTTATGAGTAGAAGTCGGTTCATGGTCAGAGTGACAGAGTAGAAGTTGTGTCTAAATTTATGCAGAATGCTTTTCAGCTCTCTCTTCAAATGCTCTCAATCAGCAACTTTCTCCTTTGTTCATATTATGGAAAGCAGCTGTTTGGAATAGAATTTAGATTTTAGAATTTTGTGAAACAGTGATTTCAATCTTCTGAAGGTGTCTAACAGCCAATGGTGCAACATTAATTTGATTGTTAAACTAGCCTCTGTTGTGAGCTTTGGTTTAAGTGCTCTGTCCATATTTGATAAGAGTACTGTAGAGTACGTGTGCATATTCATCAAACCTATAGACGTGTTAGGGGCCTTTTCAAAACTCGCCGTTGCGGTATGCCGCGGAAGAGCACAGCTCGTGTGCACTCAGGTGTGTCTCATTATTGCAGCAAGCTCAAGTGATCACTCCCGAGCCTTTCCGAAATATTCCACCACAGAGCTAGCATGCACTTAATCCGATTAGAGTTACAAAGAAAGCACTGCTGCTAGGAGCAGAAACGATCGATACTCTCAGTCCAGGAAGTTATTATACTGTAGTGATTTACCGAGTTCGACCTACTGTTTCGTCAAGAAAGTGTTCCCCACCTATTGTTGTTTACAACATCGTAACTACAACTATCGTAATACAAGCACCATCAGTATACACCTTGTCAAATTGGTAGGCCATGAGCCTATCCTAGGCCTACAGTACATCGCACAACAACGGCCCACAATAAACTTTCAAGAAAAAAAACTTTGACTTTCTGTTGAAGTTGTCACTTCCTAACAAAATTCGATGTTAATTATTTTTTAAGTTTATGTTATATAAAAAAAAGGTCATAAATGCAACCTCTTGGTAAAAACTGTTTCCTTTGTACATTCTGTTTATTCGCCCGTATCGAGCACTGAATTACGGCCAAGTCACGCAGTTACATAAAAAGCCTAGCCTAGCATGTGTGAAATAGCGTTATGTGCAGCGCGTTCGAATATGGAAGTGATTCCAGCATATCTCTCGCCGTCTAGCGCTAGTTTCCGTCAAGAAAGGAGTCCGTGGCTTCGGCCTTAATTATATTTAGCCGCTCAATATGTACTGCGCTTGCTGCTTAGTATATGTGCACTGAACGTAATTGTATCAAACACAGGGCAAGCAGATCGAACCTATAATACAGTACGCGTGCTTCCCATCGTCGGCATAATTTTTTTTCTGGGTGTTTTAATACCGATAACTTTTAGAAAGCCATTTTTAGCGTCCGAATTGACTAGCACATAAAACTTTTCGCTACAGATTTTTTTTTTATGTATCCTTTAAAACAACATTCTATTACGTTTGATTCCATCATAAATTCAACACAACTTTATTATATTTCACCTTTATCGACCAGACTATAAGGACTTCGCAAAAAAAACCAACTGACACCCATCGTTAATATATTGAACACAATCTTTATTACAAAACATTTCTTAAGACAAAACAGCAAGAAAATTATAAAGAAATTATTGCCTTATAGAACATGTTTTGGTCAATAAACTACAAAAGAGCAAGTTTTCGTCGTTCTGTCGTTGATTGTCGGTATGTCGAATTGTTATAAAGAAGAGAGTGGCTTTATGCACAGGCCAGGGAGACCCGAAGTCACGGGCGGGATTTCTGGTGCAATGACCCCTCCCCTCCCCCTTTGTTTTTATGACATCGATATTCAGACTTTCAAAACAGTCAAAATAGTAACAACTTCTCAAAATATCTCTTTGGTGATATCAAGCGCGGGAATCTATCAGATATATACCCGCCATTAGGCGCCATATATTTCTAGAAGACAGCAACCAAGTAGGCATATTCAACAAAATCTTCTGATAATACTTCTACGATGTTCGCAAAGTTGTTGCAGCTACTCTGGATGAAGCTTTTTATAACAACTTTACGTAAAATACCGTAACCCCCCAAATCAAATGGTTGTGCTTGAAACAGCTTGCGTATTGTTTTGTTGAATATGAAAGCCCAAACTGTTTTGGAACATACCATTGTTCTTGACGTTGGTGTCAAAACATTTCTTGGCCAGCTGCCAAGGAGAAACTAGGTCAAGCACCTGTGAACTTGAGATTTGTTTTCACTTCATGGAGTTGGCTGTAATGTTGGCCTAGTTTTCCTACCGTAGATTGTTTAATAAACTACGAAAAAGTTTAGCGTGTAGGCTAGGCTTTGCGTAACTTCCATGTTCGATCCAATTGTCATTTTACGAACCTGATTTAATAAGGATATTGGTTTGTTTCTCAGGGTATAAAATATCAAATAGCATGTGAAATAACATAAAAAAGAAGCAAGCCAAAAAACAAGTCAGCCAGGTTGTGTTTATTTCTCTCTCCGAACAAAATAAACTTGCATTGCAGGACCGGGTTTCACTCTGCTGAACACAATAGGCATAGGCTAGGCCTACTCATTCACTCCACGATAAGCCGTTCTTTTCAGTGCAGGCTGTCCATTGTGCCCGCGGACAATGCACTGTCTGCTGACTACCTAATTAATCTTCGGGACTTTTCGGTCAAAGCCTTGTGATGTCATTCAGAATATTCATAGCCACGGCGGAAATTCGGCTCTCCGCGGCATACCGCAACGGCGAGTTTTGAAAAGGCCCCTTACTTTGGCAAATTTGAAGGAAACCTGAACCAGAGGTTTTACATCATACCCGCAGGAATAATATCTTCTCTTCATCGGCCTATTTGCTCCATTCTGGACTTAATTCTCTCAAAACTAATAACAATTTCTTGACTAACATGCCACTATTACATTCCTAAAATTGATAAAACTCATATTCTTTGTTTCCGATAATAATAAAGAGAAAGTTGCAGACTTTTTACCTCTGTAATTAGAAAAAAACGTGTGGTTTATTATAATTTTAATTCATGTAACTTTCTTGAGAAAAGAAAAAAAATGGACCCCAAGGGGCTGGCAGTAGATATTCAGCTTCAAGTGTCAGCTTTTCAATGGAATAATCCTTCTGCTGTATCAACACAACTCTAGAAACAATTTTAAAATTCTGATCTGTGGCTAGTCTTTCTGCAGCAAATGATAATGATGCAAACCACAACAACAACGCAAAAAAATAAAAGCTCTGCCAAATAGCTATGTAATATAATAACGATGGATGATATCGTAGAGAGGGAACAATCCAAATATTAGAGAGATTAAATCAGGACTGTTGACAATGATTAATATAGGTGAATACTGCTCTCGTAGAGTGTAATTGATGTGTTTCATTTACGACCACAAGATAAGCTGGAGGCGATGAATGTTCATACGAGATATGGAAGGGAGACAAACAACTTGAAATGGTAGGATAGCAAAAGTGACTCAATTGAAGAAAAACTTGTATCGAGTAGGAAAGTGTGAAGGAGGGGAGAGTTAATCGATGTTTTCTGGGGTGGGGAAATGTGAGGAGAGGGGGAATTTGGGAAGAGGGGGAATGTGAGAAGAGGGGGACTGTGGGGAGAGGGGGACTGGGGAGAGGGAGGACTGGGGAGGGGGTTGAGGGGGGAATGTGGGAAGAGGGGGAATGTGAGAAGAGGGGGACTGTGGGGAGAGGGGGACTGTGGGGAGAGGGGGGACTGGGGAGGTGGTTGAGGGGGGAATGTTAGGAGAGGGGGAATGTGGTGAGGGAGAATGTGAGAAGAGGGGGAATGTCAAACTTGCAAGTGAGAATAGTATGGAAGACTGGGAGGAAACAGAAAATCTTTGACATATGATATAAGAAAACTGTTTAGGATATGCAACTCTCAGGTGGTCACATGACCTTCTACATCTAAGAAGTTGGAAGAAGCTAACCAAAGTGCATTCACCAGTTAACAGGCCAAATTTTAACATGTTGAAAAGTTCCAAAAGAAGAGTTGTTCTAGTTCAATATTTAACATTTTATGTCAAACTGTCCAGCAGATGCAATGAATCCAAGTCCCTAGTAATTATAGATATTAAATTTGGTGTAAATAGTGAATGTAGTTCCATATGTTTTTTTTTCAGTGTATAGTTTTTACTATGTGGTAGTGGTATGAAGTTTGATATATTAATTTACTTATATTCACTATTTTATTTTTTTTGCATCTTTCTCTGCATGTATGTATCTTGTCTATTTATTTCACTATTTGTTTTTAGTAGTTTTAGCAGATTTTTCTTTCTTGTTTCATAGAGATCATTTCCAATTGAAATAACTACACTGGTAGGTTAAATTCTCTAAGAATTCTGCAAAACTTCCAACTTTGCTTGGTTTTATATTCTCATAACAATTTTTTAAAATTTTTATTTCTTTGATTAATTTTTTTTGTAGCTTGCTATTTTTCTGGCTTCCTTGCCAAGATTTTGAAGCATCCACCCCTCCTCTAAAAACCCTCAGCACTCCCCTCTCTTAACCGCAGCCTTTAAACGTGTGTTACAAGCAAGTATAAACACAAAATTGTAGATTTGTGTAATATGCAACTAATTGTTATTTAAATAATTGAAGTTTCTTTCAGAAACACTTTCATTAACAACTGAGTGTCACATAGGAATTTTATTGAGTTTTATTCCTATCCTTGACTAAGCACTGCATGTAAAAGTGTATGGAGGAATCTAAGGAGATTTAATACAACAAAGTGGAATTTAGGTCAAGTAAATGTAGTCCGTATGAAGGCTTAAACAGCCAAACCATTGACAAATGGTTTCTTCACAACCTAGACAGACAACTGGAAAACATAATTCTTTCTATCATTTTTCTGTTTCAGAGTCTCACAGATAGATATTCAATTTTAGTTGTTTATTTGTAAATTTTTAGTTAGTCTTTCCTCAGAAGTAGCTATAATTCATGAATATGCAAAGCTTCTTCTGTTGTCTTTGAATTAATGAATGGAAAACAAAAATCTTGAGGGTCAAGGATCCAGTTGATAGTTATATACCTGTATATTATATATATAGGTATATATATGAATATATGTATATGCTCGCCACGGTGAAAAGAACTCAATGTGTGCGTGAAACTTTGATTTGCAACGTGATGGAATAGAGTGTGGATACATATATATGTATATATGTGTATATATAAATATATAATTAAATTTACAAGCAACCAACTAACAAAACCAAATTCATGAAAATATAGATGAAAATTTGATTGATTGACTGTTTTGTGATAACATCATGTCGAGAACTTCAGATAATATAGCCTAATTAAGGACAATTCAATAGCTAATTAGATTACAATACAAAGGATTAAGTATCTGCTGTTTTCAGCTTGGTGAAAGATTAGTTGGGACAGTGATTTTTTTTTTGGGGGGGGGGATGGTTTTAATTGGAGACAGGGGGGGTGGGAGGCTGGTCCCAGGAAGGTGTTTTTAGATTTCTTATTTTTCTTAAATTGAAAAAGTTGCATGTTATGGGTAGTAGCAAGGGATGTAGTGTCAAGCTCGAATCCTTCTTTGGCCATGCACAAGGGGGATTATGTAAAGGTGTCTGTGGGCTCTCTTGAAAATGGGATTAGTTAATATGCATGTGTGATCTATGTCACTATTACTTAAAATAGAATACTTTAGTCCGACTTGGGTTTCATTTACTTTGGGATAGCTGTTTGCACAGACTCATTGTAAAAATAACATATATAAATATATATTCAGTCACTACAAGGAAAAAAAGCCCCTTTCCCCTCCAAAAAATTAAACAATTGGACAGGCATGCGTGGTTTGGTTCAATAATTGGTTTAAGAGGGCATCTTAAAACACTGCACCAAAGAGACCCTGTTAGGCTCAAATATATTTCAATAATCTGAATATTCAATGGAAAGAAATAACTTGCCGAAAAAACTCTGCCAGTTACCTCAGTAACTATGGACATTCACTTTGCATTAGTTTTACATTACAATGTGACATGTTTGTTATTAACATGACTACACATTAAACTCACCAGTGTTTTAGGTAAGTGGTACTTTTTTTTCAAAGCCTTTCCCTTCTCCTTCACCCAAAAACCTTTGCTACTGTAGCTGTGACTTTAGTAAGCAATATCTATCCCTTAGGATTTTTTAGTGCCATGACAAATTGTGAACATGACTATGTTTTGAATTTGTCAGGTACCAACCATCAGACTAGACATCTGGATTATCGAAATGATTTCAGTCACGAATCTGGAAGAAATGTATGGCTTTGAAAAAGTGAAAGGAGTTGTCTTGTATTTGTCTTCAGTTGCCTGATTGCCTTTGACTTCTGATGTGTTTGGCATTGTAGTTTACCTAACACATGCAAAGGAGATGCACACAAGTCTGACACGCCACGGTTTCATGTTTTGTGTCTGTTATTTCAAGATTACCTGGTATATTAAACACTACAACCATTTGCCGTTTGGCAAGTTTTCCTTTTGAAGCATACATACTTTTTTGTAGGTCGAATTCCACTTCTCTTCTTTTCTAAAGAAGCTGTTTTCCTGTTCTTTTCCTCACCCCTTCATCTACCCCTACTACCTACTACATCCACCCCCTCACCCTCCCCAACCCAATCATATGATTATGATTAGATAAGTAGTTTTAAACATCCATGCCACCCAGCAGAGTAGGTTAACATGTTTTTCTTCGGTAGAGTTGATAACATTAATAATTGTTTCTTCAAACCTTTAAATTGACATCTTTTTTTGTGCTCTTGCACCTAAGTGACTCAAATTGTTGTTGCATAACTTGTTTACTTTTTTTTTTTTTTTTAGGAATGTTTGAAAGAATAGTACGCAATGCATGATTGGCTCTCATATATCCTGTCAATAGCCAGCAGTTGTAGTTCAAAATTTGTTTTGTTTATTTCAAATTTGTTTGTGTTTTATTATGGTTGTATTTATTTTATTTTTTTTTTTCACTTGCACTCCGTTTCCTCTGAAACAACACAGCAAAGCGTTCACATATTTGGCTTTTGCATTTATGCTTGTTGAGGACATTTAAAAATTTATTTTGAAATCCAGTTTAATGACAAAGAGAATGAC
>JAIPMN010000984.1:13504-38930 GCA_020650975.1 Apostichopus californicus | reverse complement strand
GAGATCACGGGAAGAAATCGTGAATGGAAGATGACTGTATTATAAGGTTACAGTGAATCCCTATAGTACAAAATGGCACGTAGGCTTGTATACACACTGAGTCATTTAACAAAAATGTTATTCTTATAGAAAAATCAAGAAGTAAATTAACCTATGGTGAAAAGATAAAAAGTTAAATTTGGAATGACGTTTGGTCTCTTGATGAAGAAATTTCAACTAACCGTTGGTTTTATGGCTGATTTAGAATACAAATTATTAAACTATGTTAGAAACTTAGGTATTGAACGACTACACAAAAATGACATATTTGAACAGAATCTGGAAGATAGATACACAAGGGAAAATTGTAAAGACACTATAATCCACCCGATAGATCTTGAGGGATGAAGTTAGATTTTACAGTTTACAGAAGTTAGACTCTCCAGCGCCTTGAGCACCCTTCCAGGTGAATATGCGAGTGTTATAAATCACCATTATTATTATTTTATGATTTACATCTTCCAGAAAGGCTACATCTAGTCAATTCTCTTTAAACTTGGGCAATTTAGTTCTGGCCAGAAGTTATTAACAGCATCATTATACATTGGTTGAACAATAGATTAAACATTTAACAGGTCTTGGCAAAAACTATGACATGTTCTCACACTTAAATGAATAAACACAAAAGCCAAAGTAAAAGATGCCTATTTTTACATATATTATAGATCCCAGATATTATGCATAGTCTACTAATTAGCATAGCCTTGGCTCTAAATAGGAAATGGTAGAACAGTGAATATATGGACTAAGAAGCAAATATGCCTCATTTACATATGATAGAGTCAAGATATTATGCATAGTCTACTAGTTAGAATAGACTTGGCGCTACATATTAATCGTTTAGCAGAGTAAATAACAAAAACATCGGTTCCTTCTTGGAACCTGCAAACTATTTTCGTCCAATTTAAGCTGACATAAAACTGGCCTGCGGATGACTTTGAAAGCTGGGTGACATCTGTCTAGTAAACACAGAGAACATTCTCACCATTAATAGCAGTTACCATAGTAACCATGACCTCATCATTACCGCCAGATGCGACAAGTGTTGTCCTTACTCCCTGGAAAGAAGCAACAAGATAAACATTGTTACGCTTAGCTTATAACTGAAAGTTTGTTTACTTCCACTATATGAATATTTTACATTATAGTTGATTGTAAGAGAATACACAGTATGGCTGGAATGATAGGACAAACGCAAAATGATGTAGATATTCAAATATGTACAAATTTTCTGTACCCAATGATTTTATAGTCTTCATGAATCTATAGATGCCAAATTTTCCTTGGAGTGGAAGTTTCAAGGGTGATAAGCAAAATTAAAAATACCAACTAGGTAACTTTCAGGGGTGATAAGCAAAATGAATACCCACTAGGTAATAAATAGGAGTGATAAGCAAAACGAATATCCACTAGGTAATAATTAGGGGTGATAAGCAAAATAAAAAATACCCACTAAAGGTAATTTTTGCAAATGTTCACCAAAGAAAAGAAAAAATGTATGCACTGCCTAAACTAAGAGTCATGTTAAAGTATATTGGTCATATACATAATTAACCTAATTCATTCAGTTTGTCAATTTGTTGTGTTAACTACATGACAAGCTATATACAGCCCTGATTCTGATAGGTTTGTTCATGAGTGGGACAGTGCTTTACCTGTGATGATGATGTTCCCTTCATAGTTATATGAGCAGCTGAAGATTTCGTCCGTATGGCCCTCTAGTACCTGCATATTCTGTCCAGTGTTTGGGTCCCAAATACGGGCCGTCTTATCGGCACTGGCTGTCAGTATCTGAGTACCCTGGGAGTTGAAGGCTACCTGATGATGGGGTGTCAATGTATAAAACAATGTCATGGTTATGCATGGATTTATGCACAGGGTGGACCCAATTTCTGGATGACGAGAAACTACTACTGTGGATCACGTTGATCAAGAAAGATGGACCTTCAACCAAGCCATCTTCGAGAATATGAGAGTCACATCGGAATAAGAAGACTGAGATAGTCATGTGAAACCATAGGTAAGAATGTAGTTACCTATAACCTCAGAAACCCCACTATTACATTCTTGTTGGTAAGGTGTTCATTAGGTGTTACCACTATTACATTCTTGTCGGAAAGGTGTTCATTAGGTGTTACTACTATTACATTCTTGTTGGTAAGGTCCTCATTAGATGTTACCACTTCCATTCTTGTTGGTTACGTGTCAACAGATTAATTAAGTCCACCATTAGGTTTCATGCAATTACCTATATCTTTAGTGATGATTTTTGGAAGAGAACTGAACTCCATTTCTCAGAGAGTACTTTAGCAGTATCAGGGAATTAATTCTTAATTTGTTACATCAGGTCAAATGTCATTCAGCAAAGAGAAATCTTGTTTGAGATGAGTACGAAACTGAAGTTGAAAGCTCATTTATGAAGTAACACCTTCTACAAAGTCATAACTTCCTATGCTGATATTTTAATCTTAAGAGCTGATACAACATCTTTAAGGGAAGAACAAAGCGTACCTTTGATATTTCACCTTCATGTCCCTCTAGCTTGGCCATGCATGTCTGTGTGACAGCATTGTAGATCCTGGCAGTACCTTAAGAAACAAGAATCAACAGAAGAGAATGTATTATTACTTATTAATTTTTTTTTTCACACCATGCTTCCAATATTGTAAATTTCATGGATATGTAAATATTTCATTATTAAAGTTGGTATTTTGTGTTATGTCTGTAGAATGTCTCTGCAAACACAATCTGCTACTTAAGTCAACAACAATCAAACGGGAATGTTGAACGTAGCACAGTAATTTATACATTTCCAAATGAAACAAAGTTTGGTACAATTATTTTGGGGGACAAAAAGTTTTCCTGCAATGGATTAAGTTGTTAATAACATAGAAGAGACAATATTTTGTTTACTTACTATCAGCTGATGCATACATTATCTGTATTACTTACTATCAGCTGATGCAGATGTTATCTGTGTTACTTACTGTCAACTGATGCAGATGTTATCTGTGTTACTTACTATCAGCTGATGCAGATGTTATCTGTGTTACTAGCTGATACAGATGTTATCTGTGTTACTTACTATCAGCTGATGCAGATGTTATCTGTGTTACTAGCTGATACAGATGTTATGTGTGTTACTTACTATCAGCTGATGCAGATGTTATCTGTGTTACTTACTATCAGCTGATACAGATGTTATCTGTGTTACTTACTATCAGCTGATACAGATGTTATCTGTGTTACTTACTATCAGCTGATGCAGATGTTATCTGTGTTACTAGCTGATACAGATGTTATCTGTGTTACTTACTATCAGCTGATGCAGATGTTATCTGTGTTACTAGCTGATGCAGATGTTAACCGTGTTACTTACTATCAGCTGATGCAGATGCTATATGCTGTCCTGTGCTATCAAATACAACATCTAAAATCTCATCTTCATGGCCACTGAAGGTACCGGTACACTGTCCTGTCCTAACGTCCCAGAGCTTACAGGTTTTATCCATGGATGCTGTAACCACCATTGAGGAGTCAAAGTTAAACTGGGCAGAACTGATCTCTCCACGATGACCGATGAAGGTATGAACTTGCCTGAAGTGGAAAAAATAACACACTGCAAGTAAGCATAATTCACAATATTATTGTACTTATTATTAGAAAAACTTACACATGATATTACTGTACTTAATATCATACATGAAATATATTGTACATCCTATTGTACATATGTATACATTATTGTACAAATCATATTACAATCATATCACCATTCAAATTATTGTACATTTGCTGTACATCTTTTTGTACATATTGCTGTGCATACTACTGTTGATATTCTTCTACATAATGTCATACATCTCATTGTACATGTTAAGTTTACACATTATTGTACACATCATATTACTGTACATCTGATTGTGAATATTACTGTGCACATTAGTACTGTGCATATTATGATACATAATGCTATGCATATCATTATACATATTAACTGTGCATGCTATTGTACATATTACTATGCATAATAATAGTCAATTATATTACTGTACATATCACCATTCAAATTATGGTACATTTGCTGGATTTTATTGTGCATATTTATGTGTACATCATCACAGGTATTACTATGCACATCATTTCACATATTAATGTGCATACTACTGTACATTTAATAGTACATTATTCTATATGATGTTGTACATCTTATTGCACATATCAATGCATACACTATTGTACATCATAACACATATTACTGTGTATGTTATTGTGAATATTACTGTACACATCACCGTTCAAATATTGCACATTTGCTGTACATCTTATTGTGCATATTACTGTACATATAACAGAGCACATAGCTGAAAAAAAAACAGAAGCCAAGTATGAAGTTATGAAAGGTATTAGCCTTGCCTATTACTTTCCTCCAGCCACAAATATCCTCTTTTATGCATTACAGGGTTATAGTGTGCGTAAAATATTCTACACTTTGATCTGATTGTACATATAACTAACCTTCCAGCATGGATATCCCAGAGAGCTACAGTGTGGTCAAAAGAACCAGTGATGATGTGAGAACCAGTGGTGTTGAAGGACAGTGAGATTATTTCAGCTGTGTGTCCCTAATGAAGGAAAGCAATAGAGAAATCATACACTGAAATATTCATCAATATGTCACGTTAAGTACTTTTATCCTAGATGTAACATTCATGCTGAATATTCCAATTATTGGCGGTTTTAAACTCTTGCCTTTTATCTGATCAGATGATCCATGTAGACTCCCTGGTCTGGTTGTAACGCTAGACTTCACATGACCACATCTGGAGCCACAGCTTACATGATAAATGTGGTGCATTGATGTGGAACAAACTAGGAACCACAGCCTCCTGCTTTATATGTGGACAGGCCTAACCAGCTATGGACACTGATTGTAAGTCCAGAGGTTCGAAACCAGTAAGGAAGGCTGTCATTCCACTGTAGGTTTTTGCAACCTGTATCGAACAATGCTAGCCCTGTTTGGTGACATATTTCTCCTGATTCTAGAGACCAATCCAATCCAACTCGACTCAATCTCATTTCTGAACCCCACAGCCTGCACAGGGATTCGAACCTGGGCCTCCCGCTTTATATGCGGACACCCTAATATATATATATACATATATATATATGAATAAATAGCAACCAAACAAAAAAACAAACAGATGGGTACAGTCAACTAACACTAGAATTACAACCCAATGAACACCCCCAAAACTATACTTTTGTTTCGAGTAACACAACTGATGTTCCAGAATTTGCATTGCAAGTTTGGATTAAAGACCAAGATGGCAGGATCTCTGAGTATCTTCATCTAGTGTTAGATAAGATGTCAACTTACAGATAGTGTTCTAACTTCATTGCCTTTCTCTACATCCCACAGTTTAGCTGTGTGGTCCATGCTACCTGTAGCTATTAGTGTGCTTTGTGGGTTGAAGGACAAACAGACCTGGTAGAGAGAGAGATAAATGGAAATCCATTATGAAATTAATATTACTGTCATTGTATTACAATACAGAAAAAGACAGTCGACAATACATGAGTCCATGATGCTTCCACTAAGAAGATACTTATAATAAGATACAGATAGATACTTACACAGTAACAACTATATGTCAATAATAGGTCTCATCTCTACTAGAATACCTCCCCTTGCTACTTCAGATGAGTAGCAAACTGTGTTATATTTATAAGTATTATATTTATCAGAAAAAAGTGGACGGTGGTATTCCAAATACAAATGAATTTTTCAATAAGTTTAAATTCTTGCAACAGGTGGAGAAATATCTTCATAAGAGCAAAACTGGCTCTCCCATTTCTTACAATAACCTTTATGTAACATTCTCTGGTTGTTTGATGTTAAGGTTTAAAGGGTCACTATTTATTTATCCCAATTTAGTTCTAATTTTATATATATGTATATATGATCCATGTATTATGCGCGGAAAAATCATTACACACACAGATGTTTGTAACACACAAGGCCATGCAGAGAATACATAGTGTACATCAAAGTACTTATAGAATGCTAACATCATGTTTCACGTATTTGACAGCCATGGATGAATTATGCATTATAAAAATTGTTTGCATTGCCGCAAATATGATGCAAACAGTACTACAATTAAGTTCCAAAAAATTGTAGTGATGTTTATAGCATTAAAAAAAAACAGAGATGCAAAGTTACGGGAGGGGGGGAGGGGGTATGAAAAGTAATGGGTAGTAAATTTTAATGCAGAAGCGAAGAATCATAAAAAAAATGAATTATTGATAAATCTTACAATCTCAGCAGTGTGTCCTCTATAGGTGTGATGGCATTTACCGTCCTCCGTACTCCACAGTTTGCAGGTCTTATCAAAGGATCCTGTTGCAATTTTGTCCCTGTTATACGTTATAAAGCAACAAAAAAAAACATGAAAACCTGATCAAGGACCTTATTCATAATTCCAGATATAAATAGTGTGTTAGCAGAATATTATAGGTAATTTACCAGTGTGGGGAAGAAGAACATAAAAAAAAATGTTTAGGTATCATGTTTAAGGAATCATATTAAGGTTGCAGCACATTCATTTGTAAGGGATCGTATTAAGGTAACAGCACTTGCATGTCCATTGATCAAACACCTTGGACTTATAATGAGTGGTGCAACCTTTGCGTTTCACCTTTTATCTGAGATTGTTTCACTTCTTCTCTCACTAACATGGGTCAGAATTAATGTCGAATGTAGTCAGTATAGGCCCCAAATTAATGGTGTGGTACTCATCAATGGTTCATCAATTACAATTTCTATTTGTTGGCATTAAAGGTAGTCAGTATATGCCCCAAATTAATGGTGTGGTACTCATCAATGGTTCATCAATTACAATTTCTATTTGTTGGCATTAAAGGTAGTCTGTATAGGCCCCAAATTATAGCACGCTATAATTGCTAGAAGTTTTCAAAAAGTACTCTCCTGGAGTTCTTTACTCTCCAAATTATTCTCAGGCATTTTTAAGGAACACATAAGATGACTGAATGTCCCAGTGTGGAAAATTTCCTTGAAGGTTGTAATAAAAACCCTTTAAGAATTTTGACCAAAGGTGACCATATTTGAATATCTAGCATATTTGGGGCCAATACAGCATACATTTAAGCATTCAACGATTCCATAAAACTCTAGGTAAAACCTGAGGCTTGTACACAAGGCACACCAGTTGCGCCTGCCATACATGTCACAGTTGTCACATCTTTCGCATGATATAACACACCTTCAAAGGTATATCAAAATGACTACAGTAAAGCTGTACTCTTCAAGTTCAAATAGTGCTCACCCATAAGGATTGTTGTAGGCAATAGCATAAACTACATTCCGGTGTCCTTCCAAGGTGTGCAGTTCTTCTCCCGAAGCTGTGTCCCAGACTTTACAAGTTCTGTCATAGCTTCCCGTGATGAAGCTCGAACCAGATTTATTGAAAGCAACGTTGGTCAAAGGTAAGATGTGAGCTCGGAGTATCTACGGTACAGAATGGAACGAACAGATTATCTCATGATTTTAGTTTACAGGTTCTAGAATGTAGTCTAAAGTTTTACAAAAAAAATTAAATTGTAAGCACTTAAAAAAAGAAAAACACTGTAATATGTCTACAATGATTTATAAATAAACTGCATAAGGGAACATGAAAAATTCATGCTGTCTGTAAAGCTAATTATTTAGAGAATTGAACCCCTGTGGTGGCTGGGATTGAATCCCTGTGAATTAGGCTTCAGGCATTAAGGATTTGAATGTAATCCCTGTTTATTCAACCTTTGGATTATATTAAATATTATGAAAAGTTTGTAATGAGTTATACTGTTATAACATGTCATTTGGAAAGCTTTGATTGCATTTATCGATGCAGGCATAACTCTTTGTCCAACTATCATTTAATCATCCCCAAGAATTCCACCTGATTTCCCCTATTTGCTGTCAGTGAGGAACAATGGTCTTTAGCAAATTATAAACTTGACTTAAACATACAGGGAGAGAAAGATGATCATGACAAGGTTGTGTAACTCACAGCAGCGACTCTGAATCATTTCAAATCATGTTAGTCTCAGAACAACTGGTCCTAAGGAGATTGACAGGAATGTGGACTTACTTGGAAAAGATGCAGTTAAGATGCTACCCTTACAGCTAAACGAAAGAGACTAAATCACTCACTTTGAATAAATAAAATTTGTGATCATCTTTCTTTGATAACTTGGTTTGTAGCTTCATGATGAGTTGGCGCACTTGGTTCATTCTATTCGGAGTTATCAGCGGCTCCCTGCGGCTGATGTCATCAAGAAGGGCATCAATATCCGATCTAAGAAATAAATGCAAAAAAACACAGATTTTTGGTCAACTTAAGATAACGTAGGTCGTATATGTTTAGTCTCTGAAAATTACTATGAAGGGCACTATTGGCTGTGAAAGTAGTTAACTGCATTCTTCATATATATTCACTTAATTTATCTTGTGGGTTTCATTCTGAAATAAGAGAAACACCTGTCGTTGATTTGGTGGCGCTGATATCACTGCACGTTACTACTAAGACATGTTCTTATTCTGTTTGCAACCTACTCCCTATTTAGATTTTTTTTTTTTTTAAATATTTAAGAGGAATAATTGATAAATTGTTCAAATACAACTTTCAAACCCACTTGGTTCTGTGTCTAAAGCGAATGCAATAAATATCTTAAAGACATACCCCATTCACCTAAGCAATGACCAAACATGCATGTCGTCACAAAGTTAAGTTAGAAAAATAACAAGAACAAGTATTTTAGGAAACATTCCATCAGAAAATTTACAATTGACTGGCAGAAATATAAAATGAGACATATTTCAGCTTTTCTGGATAAATAATATACAAAAATGAAAGAATCAAAATTCCAGACACAACGTCTAATGAGTGTAATAGAACTTAACGTTTATACAAAAGAGTTAAAAGAGTGAATGAAATATGAACTCTTCTTCCTAACATTGAATAAATGGAATGTATACAAGACTTTGCAGAGGACCACGATACCCTAGTATATTAAAAGCACTTTGAGAGTGCAGACTGAGCATATAAAACCTGAAAAAGATGACACCTCTTTAAAGTATAAATAATGCTTTCTACAAACATTCATTTAGCAGTAGTTCCTTAGAAAATATATTCCTACTTCTAAAGACATAAGTACTTATATGATACATTAAGGTTTAAGGTCTCACATAACCTTTCAACCCTGACCTGACAATAATCCCAACCACATCCCAGTCTATGGCATAAGAATTATAAATATCAATGGGTTATAAATATAAATAATGGATTATAAATATCAACGGATTAGATACTGTCCCATTTTCTTCTCTTGATCTGTTGGTTGTAACTTTTGTCCATAGGATGGTCAGTATAAGCCTCCATACTGTAAAGTGCTTTAAAAAGGTAAACCAATGAAAGACAACAAGGCATCCATTGTAGAAGGAAAATGAAGATTTGTTGTCTGTAGTCCTTCTAAAGTTATACTTACTCTGGACTAAGTTCCAAGAGATCAATGGATTTTGTTTTGATTTGCTTGGCTTGTTCATATTCCAAAATTATACCTGTTGGATGAAAAGATACGTAGTGTCAAATAGATTAGTGTCAAACTTATAGGTACATTGTTTATGATGCCATAGGCCTAATGCAGTTGTTATAGGCTATAGGTTATAGATTAAACAATTTTCCTAAAAAGCTTTATCATGGATGTTAAAATGGTAATGTCAACTATATAGCCCAGTATTGCATCAGGTCAATTGCATGCATAGAAATGTATTCCTTTGTGACAGTTGTGTCAAACTTATAGGCCTATATGGCAGCCAACTTGGGTGAAAAATACAAAACTTCTGTTATTTAATGACAACTGGCTCTGTATTTGGGTAACAGTTGTGTGGATTTAAATGCCATTCGTTGCAATTGGGGTTTCATAGACGAACATTATGGAGTGATGCATGGTAAAAAAAATTACAATGTTTACCTCATATATGCAACCTTCAGTTAGACTGAACAACATGGAATGGTTCCTAAAATTTGTGAGGCCTAGGCTAGGTCATTGAAAAATCGCCAAACTGTTTTTGGGCGCTGCTACAGGGTTAGGCCCTAGCTTATGGCAACATGACAAATAAACATCACACGAATGATAAAAAATCGTGGAACTGATACCAATGCTATAGACACTAACTGTTATGATTCTCAAGATGAACTTGACATCGCTCAAAGTGTACTGTTTTTTCACATAAGAATAGCTTACCTGGAGGATAATAACGGAGTAAGAATCTCTTTAGTAACATTTTCTGTCAACTAAATGAAGCAAGATGATAAGGAATATTTTAAATGTAGTATGCAATGATTCAATTACAGGAACAGTCTGATGCGCTTGTTGCGGTAGCTAGGCCTACGAGTTGAGATGGCGCTCTTACATATTTCATTTTGAGTTGAACACCAAGAATTGGCAAGGCCGATTTCGGTAATACGGTCCGTCGACCTTTAGCCTATTTATATTTCAAAGGGCCCGGTAGTCATCGTTCCTAATTCAGACATGTAAAGTTTGGAGAAAACATTAAAAAAATACACAGCAAGGTGGATGCGGGATTTTATGAAGAGGGATGTGGCCCTTGGATCGTGGAAGCCAACTGACATGAAGGGGTTGTGGAACCCTCCCTAGAAAAAATAAAACTGTAAATATCAATAATGTATGTTGAGGAATGTGTATACTAGAAATTAGATTTATAATTACGTATAAACGCACGTATGTGCTAATTACTACTTTCGAAATTTCATATGAGATTGTACACCCCGTACAACCACTGGATCTGCGTCTGCATAGTTATTGGACAACTTTTCGAAGATTAAAAAGACCGCCCATAAGAAAACCCCGATCTTTAACGTACGTATAATCACCTCTAAAACCTCCGACCTAGAATGACCATATGATCTTATTCTTTAGCTGCGTGTGTTCACGCATAATCCATAAAGGTGAACAAATTAAACCAACCTCTTCCTCCGCCATTTTACGGTATAATATTTACTCACCCCATCTGTAGATAGTTCCCATATCATCCATTGTCAGCGTACAGTTTCTTTTACATTTTCACTTCCTGCCACCCCGCCCCCTCCCCCTCCCAGCCCCCACATGCTTTCACCATTTTGAAGAAAAATAATTTGAAGAATAAAATTGGAGAATTTGTAGTGAAATGTAATGCAATAGTCAAAATTTTAAGTCGAAATTCCGAAGGAAAAGGTAGAAATTTCGACGTCACATAGCGGAGTTTTGGAGATAAAAATGTTCCGAACGTAGTATAGTTTGCAATGTTATGTCTTTGACAGCAAATCGCGCCAAAACATTTTCTATTTCTTCATAATGCAGTCACCCTTGCAATACAGAGCCAGATATAAATATATTATATATATATATTTATGATAATTAGTTGAGACTAGTGGAACACTAGTTAAGCTACTAGTTGTATGATGATCGCTTTATGCGTGAAACTCTAAGTTACAACTACTGTACTAGTGTTTCACTAGTCTCAACTAGTTCAAGTATCATCTATATTTCGCTCTGTCGATCGGACATAGAGAACTCTGCCCCAAGATAGACGCAAATCAACCAAACGTATATATGGCTAGGTTCTGATGCAGTCCCATAGTGATGGCGTCCTTTCATTTCTGTTTTCTTCACTTACAACATCGCCAATCATTATAAATACAACCAGTCTGTGCAACATACTGCTTCACTACAGACGACGACCGGTAACAGACACAAAAACACACACGATCGCTCATTTAAAAGGAAGGATCAAAACGAGCGGAAATAAGCCGGATTATCTCATTTATTACCTTTGAATAATCCTATACTGAAGGTAAGAATGGTCAATTGTGTAATTGCTCCGTCATTGTGTAAGGGCGTTGAATGTTATTTGAATGGAATTACAATAAATCACAGTTTAGATGATTTATAAAACGAAGATCTGATTGACCAAGCCTAACTTAGGCTTATGATGCTGTATGTTGGCTTAGCACAAGAAATTACTTGTCAGTAGTAGTAGTACTACCAGTACTAGCCTAAGGAAGGTGTGTGTCACCATGTCTGTGTATGTATGTAGTTTAGATCCTCCTGCAAGCAGGAACTCGCGAAGAAGCCTTATTGGCTTATTAAAGCCGCAAGCTGACAGAAGTCAGTCTCTAACTTAGATTCATATTTAACGTCTATGATTATGAATTGTCAACAACTCTGTAACTGGACGACATACATTAATCTTGGAGTGACTCAAACTTGGGACCATCCTGCTAGTTGACTTTAACTGTTGTGTTACTTTAAGTTTGTGTAACATAGCCAAAATCTCTAGGCCTAAGTATTATTGTGTCAAATGTAAGAATTAAGTAAGTTATGTTAGGCTTAACCTAGGCATGATTAGTCTAATGGTAGACCTAACTTAAGTTAGAGCCTACTTTAATTATTGGAATCCCTTGTTGCTGTTTAACGATTGTTCGTAGACTAGGGAAATTTGTTTGTGACATGTGGACCCAAAAGAGGAATACATGGTAAGCATTCTGGTGAATTCAATCTACATGCTGCTTTGGAGATCCATTCATTGAGGTTCATTATGTTTTATTCAAAAGGTGTTCTTGAAACCGAATGTTATGTAATGTAAATAAAATAAAATAAAACTGTTAGCAAACTGCTTATCCACTAGAGAGCCTGTGTAAGAGAATGTATAAAAGAAAGTTGGCCTGACGTTTCGATCCTAGCAGGATCTTCTTCAAAGTCTAAATGACAAGTAACAGTAACACAAGGGACAAAAACATGCACATAATACTGACAGGTTAACGTAATGTCATAGAAGCATTATTTCAAAAGTAATTTTGTTTCTTTTCCAAATTTAAAGGGAATTTCCTACTTAAAAAGTGGACACTTCAGGATATGAGTACATGCATGACCATGGGTGTTTAATAAGCTTCATATTACCATTGTGAAAGTTGGGACCATGTCCAATCATAAGTTCAAAACAATATTTCCAAATTAAAATATTTAAACTTGGGTTATGTTTATCTATGCTATGTCAAAATTGGCAGAAGGACAAAATATTCAGTAAATTAATAATGCAGATATTCATGTGTGTTAATGTGCTCAGTATTTCGTTCAGTGAATTAAAATGTGTTGTTTTGTGGCAATGTTTTCATGAAAAACAGGACTACTGTGTTGAGATATTTTAGCAAGGCTTGCATTCTCATCGTGCTGCTTGTGTCATCATGACACCAATAGTCTTTAAAAGCAGAAAAGGACAATAACACAAAACAGGATAAAGCATCTTGTTGCTCTAACACAGTGGTTCCCAAGGCTTATGAAACCACTACTCAAATCGCTGTATTCTCACTGGTTAGAAGAACAGTCATTTTATTGATTCCTTGCCGGATGAAGAAGGAATCTATGTGATGGTGATGGCATGTGTACATGTATGTGTGTGTATGTATGAGATACTTGCTTGTAAACACTGTTCCTCAAATAGTTCACTGTGGATTAACTTCATACTTAGTATGTTGATCCATCTTATTGAGTGCAAGAACCATAACATTTTCTGTGAAGTTCAATGGTCATTTGGGGTCAACAGAGGTCAAAGTCTGAAAACTTTGTAACACAGTAATTCAAAAGTACATCTTTGTTGAACTTCATACATGGTATGCAGATCTATCCAGCTTAGCAAGTGCAAGAACCCTATTGAAATTGGTGGAGGATAAAGGTCATAGAAGTCAACATTTAAGTCATAATCTGAAAATCTGGTAAAGATGATAACTCAAGAAGTATATCTTTCTTTAACTTCATACTTAGAATGTAGATCCAGCTTGGTGAGTACAAGAAGCCTATTGAAATGTTTAGAGGTCAAAAGTTTGAAAAGCTTTTAAACATGATTACTCCAAAATTAAAGCTACAATTAATCTGTGAGTTCTCCAATGTTATGATTTCTATTTGTGAACATTGTTCAGACAAATTCAGTTTAGTGTTGTGAAGGGGCGGTATAGGACTTCAACAAAACATAGCCATCTAGGAAATGAAATATGTTTCAGAGCGTTGATTGTCTTGCTTTAAACTGCCGTCACAAAGCCAACTGGCTCTCTGGTTTTCTTGTGTAGTAGGGTAATAGCTGTTAGGTTGTCCTACTCTGATCGCATTATGTCGGTAGCAATACCATTATCCTCCAAACGCATGCCCATTACCTACTCCCCCCCCCCCCCTCCCCTCCACCCTCAGTAATTTAACATCCAAGTTATGGGCCAGGGCACAAACACTGTTCCTTAATTGCAGAATATCCCGCAACTCTTGAATCTCACAGATTATGACCGGAAGTCCCTGTAGGAAACAACGTATGGTTGTTCTCCAAGAGCCTTGTGTGTGTGTGTAAGTAGTGGGCTATTCTGCAATTGCTCCAACACTCTTTCTCACAACTGAAAATAGTTTCCACCCCTGGATGTGGTTGATTGACAAGTTCTAATATTAATGAAGCTGGTTGGATGTGTGCAGGTAATTTAGTGTTAAAATTTTGTGTAGCAGTTTCAAAGGTTCCCTATTTTCTGTCTTAAAAAATTCTCCGGTTCCTGTGTAAAAAAAAACTGCTATGCATTATTGCACTCGTGTATCAATTTGCCCATTGTGCATAGCAGTGTGCGATGCAACTCTGGATAAATTATTCCATGGAATAGCACAAATCAGTTCTTGGGTAGATATAAGGTGATGTTGCCTTGTATTGGTAAAGTAAGCAATGTCTGCCCTATCAACCATATATAGTTATATAGCGTGTATATTTTTTTTATGTAATTTTTTTTTTTTCAATGTATAAATTTTCAAATTTTGTATTTTCTTAGGAAAATGAAAGCAGCAGTTCACAGAAAATAGTCACTTGGACTTGTCATTTATTGGAAAAATTATTGAACTATGGAAATTGCATTTGACATGCTTGTAACAGTGAAACTGAAAGTTTATCTAAGATGTTGGACACTAAGATATAGGCCTACAAAGGTGCCAGGAAATAGGATCAGCTGACAGGTTATCTCATTGTTGTATCATAAGGGTATTACATAAGAAATATTACCCTGTTCTGACTTCTATGTGTTGAACTGAATCAGTTGATGTAGTGAACCACCAATCAACCAAGGTCAATATTATTAAATACCAAATACATGTAGTTTGTGCATGATATTTAATAAACTTGGCCAAATAACTTTTAAGTAGAATTTGCAGGTAGTCCCTTAATAAAATCTGGTGTTGGTAGTTTGCTAATGATGTTTGTTTCCAAAACATGGCAAATACTTTATACACATTGCTGAGTTACAGTACATCCTCTATATATGCAAAGTAGATATTAACTTCAATGCATGGAGCTACAGAATCTAGCAGTCTCACAGGAAGATTGTTCTGAGTTGTAACAGACCATAGACAGCTCAACTTTAAAGTATAGAAGTGGGTTAGGATTAAGTATTATTTTACCACAGTGTTTTAGGCTTGTGGACGTGTGTGGGAGGTGAATAAGGCAGAATCTTGTGTAATTTTAGATCTGTTGAACCAACTGTGATGTACATGTTCCAATACTGTTGTCACTTGAGCTAACTTTCACACTTGGTCTATGGTCTATGCATAAGAACTACTTACAGTTTCAGTTAAAAGACTTTCAATTATTGTCAGTATTGGGAAAGAAAATTGGATATTTAGGAGATCAAGAAATGAAGGTAAAAGTGGTTTGGATTCTTGTAACTTGTTTTCTCAGAATGTTTTAAGTAAGCCCTTGAATAGACAACAATATAATAATGATGAATAGTTCTAAGGAAACTCTATGTAGTTGGGCCATTTATTATACACGGTCTACAGCTCTCTGTTAAGGTACTTTGACTGTTTTAAGTTCTACGATTTTGACAAGTGTTTTGAAAATGCAGCTGTGCAACAGATCTTCAGCAGTGATTAAGAAGTCCATCTGGCTCCTTTGTCTCATTTAAAGTACTATGGTTCCTGTGTACAAAACTACATAAATCTTTGCATTTGTACAGCAATTTGCTCATATTGTATAGTATTTGCAATGTGATACTGGATACATTATTCCCTGTACCATCAGTCATACATAACTCATAACACTATTTTATATATTAGTTTATGAGTAACCTAAACCAACGTTCAACATACAGTAGTTGCTGACAACTTCTCTGTGTTTTGACATCCAAATGCAGGAATGTATGATACATATTCAGACTCTGCCATTAAATTTGGCATTCAACATTGACACTGCTAGATCAGCAGCCCAATATGTTCAACAAGTTAGATTCTGTTGCCTTATATAAGATATACTGTCACTAACCTTGTTCTGAGAGAAGCACTACTGAAGCGCAATCACACATTCCATATTCATGCTTTGGATTACCCATTTTCATCTAAGCACGGCAACATCTTTCTTTTGCCCACCAAAGAAATCATTGAACATGGATGCTTTATGTATTCAATACACAGCACAGAGAAAAGAGAACCAGACTGCATTAGCTAACTCATTTCCATTACAAAGTGTGTGTTCTTTTGGTACCACAGATACCATATCCATAGTGATTGATCAGAAAGATCTATCAAAGTTTTTATTTAAACAGAAATGCAAAATTCCAGAATTTTTCCTGAGCGATGTTGGGGTGAGGTGGGTCTATTATTAAAATAAACCCTGCATACTGAAGCAGTCTGGGAATCATGTACAAACGGAAGAGTACCTTATCATGTAAAAATGTACTGTACTCAGTGTCAGCTGTTAAGGTTTTCTGGATTTCTGATAGCAAGGCATTGCTGATTTTGTGATCAAGGAAGCTAGCTAGTATGATGAATTTTGTGGACTTTTATCTCTTTAAGGAATAAGCACTAAATATTTGACACCACATATGTAGACCGCCTGTTTTGAAAACATGCCTGTCTACATTACTTGAAATGATGCATGATGGGAGTGTCCAATTTAATTTAAGAAGTTGGATGATCAGTCATCACTGCCAAACGTGTAAGCAAGATGTCAAGAAGGTTCTGCATACAAATTTGATTGTGATGTTAATTACAAGAGTGTCCTGTGGTACATTGTCACAAAGATCAGACCTAGAGCTGCTAGTCACCTACAGTATAGACTTATACAGTACTTTATAGACACTTTACTACAACACATGCCTCAATGCCTATATGTAACACATGCCTATATGTAATGCCTATATGTAATGCCTTTATGTAAGAGCTGATATGTACAATGATACAAACTTGTGCATGTAGGGAGAGTATTTAACTTTGACCTATTTGGGTTCAGATTTTGTTATCATTTACTCCTTTCGTTTCAGGAGAGTCTGTGCAGTTCTACAAAAATTCACCTAGTAAATATTTTGGAATTGGTCATATACCTCTGTTTTGGCTCTGTGGTGCCGTACTATAGAGTATACATACGGTAGCACACATCAGGGCAACTTACATGTAGGCAAGTAACTCATACTTGCCACCTTTACATTTGTTATGTATATAACTCAGCATGGTTTATTTTAGCTCTGTGCACCCACTAACAATACTACTAATCAGTTGTGATTGAATACTAACTTCAAAACATTTGGAATCTGTTTGGTTAAGTGAGATGTGCCTGTGCCTTAGATCACTAATTGGTTATCATGATACTGTACATTAGTATTGACAGAGCAATCATTTTCTATTTAACTTTTTTACACAGAATGGGAGACATTTCAGTTGTATCATTAGCTGATAGATCAATTGGTTATTACTTATATCTAGTTTCACTGTTCCATATAGTTGTGGTAACATTTTGTATTTCCTCAATGAGCCGCCCATGCTAGGCGATGGCTTGTAGTTGTTTTGCTATGCATACATACAGTACATGCATATGCATATTTATGTGGGTTGCCAGAGGTTCTTCATTGTTTGTTCATCAATTGATAGTCTATTTCTCATGTCAATAGGATTATTTGTTTAGTACTTACACCCACTCTACATTTGTCTCATTCCACATTGTTATGTAGGTCAGTCAATTGAGACTAAGTTGAATTGAGCTCTGTGACCTCTGTGACCTCTGCCATGTTGATTTATGTTGAGCTATTACCATTATCTGTGCAGTAAAAATGATCTGGACTATAGGCGTAACATTACTTCTACTGTAGACTATTGTCTGCTGTAGGTCTAGGGCTATGAGTGCTTTTCCTTCTTATCCAATGTCTGTTAATGTATGTGTACTAAACCAAAGACTATAATGCACTGTATTGTGTACATCTATATATCGTTCGCACACTGGTACAGTATATGGGACAGTCAGTAATCCTGAAAATTAATACGTTTTGTGCAGAACTGCGGCAACCCGACGTGACCTTTATGCATGAAATGAATATGCTATAGAGAGATCATATATAGGCGTGACTCATCCTTGGATAATTTGCCATTTTGTTGACGTAAATGTTCATCCGTTTTGCTAAATTTTGTAAGATTTGAGGCGTTTTTTTGCGCAAAATATGTTTGGTACATGTTTTGGAGTAGCATAAGAATCACAATTAATGGTACTGTATATAGGTGCCACTTTGGGATGATACTTAAACGCTATATGCTCCTTTAATAGCTTTCAATTTGTGTGGTAAATGTATAGGGATGCATCTGAAAGGACATCATGCATGAGGCTGAGCTGTATTAGTATAATTTACTTAACAGAGAGAGAGACAGAAAACCCATACTTTGTATTGATTTGTATCATGGGGCTGAGAGAGGGCATGGAAGCTGCATTACCGCCATAGAGAGAGAGAGGCAACACATACTTTGTGTTGATTTGACATATCATGGGGCTAAGATGAGGAGGGGATGGAAACTGTATTAAATCCATTGAGAGAGATAATACATAGTTTGTGTTGATGTATACCATCGGGTTGCGAGGGAGAGTGCATGAAAGCATTACCTCCATGAAGGGATATATATATAGAACACATAATTTAACTGTGTTAATTTGTACCATGCAACTGATATAGAGAGAATGCATGGAAGGTGTATTACTGCACCTCATGAAGAGAGATAATGCATATTTTGTGTGTGATTTGCACCATACGGCTGAGAGGGAGGTGCATGGAAGAATTACCTCCATGAAGATAGAGAGAGATATACCACACAATTTAACTATGTTAATTTGTACCATGCACCTCATATACAGAGAGAATGCATGGAAGCTGTATTACTGCACCTCATGAAGAGAGAGATAATGAATATTTTGTGTGTGATTTGCACTATACGGCTGAGAGGGAGGTGCATGGAGGCATTGCCTCCACGAAGATAGAGAGAGATATATCGCACAATTCAACTGTGTTGATTTGTACCATGCGGCATGCAACTGATATATAGAGAGAATGCATGAAAGATGTATTACTGTACCTCATGAAGAGAGAGATAATGAATATTTTGTGTGTGAATTGCACCATGCAACTCATATAGAGAGAATGCATGAAAGCTGTATACCTCATGTAGAGAGAGATAACACATACTTTGTGTGTTGCTTTTTACAATGGAGAGAGAGATAGCTTGGAAGCATTACCTCCATGAAGACTCCATAGAGACAGTGCATAATGTAACTGTTGAGTTGAAGATAATCAGAGTGGGTGTGATTAACATTAAGCGTGGGAAACATAATAAGTTCACCTTTTAAGGTTACTGGGACCAAATCAGAGTTAAAAGAGCGTCATAAATTCCGGGTTCAGTTTTCGTTTGATCCAAAAATGTGGCAAAATGTCAAAAGAGCATATGTTTGCTTCTGTCTGACTGGCTCCAGTATATCTTCCTCCAGTGGGAAAAGGATGTTGTTTATATTATAGTCTGAAGTTACAGATGTTCAGCAGAACATGAGGCGAGAAAGAGTTAGTGTCAGGGTTTTGGTCAAATTTTTGCAGACAGAAATATACTTCAGCGTTCCTCAAAATGTGCACATTGGGACTGTAATTTAATCCAATTACCCGAGATAATTGAAGCTACGTATTGGTAGGATAAATGCTTCGAATGTCGATATTCCTCACATAAAGGTGAAAAATATCCTCATGCTTTACGAATTCATGGACGGAGATGGGAGTTTATATTTCAGTTAACGAATTCCTCTTCCAGAGTAAACTTAGATAGTTTGTGTTAATTTGAAGGAAAAAATGCGGAGATGTGCAAATTGACACCACCTATTCAGTTGAGATGTATGTAAAACTAATTTTTGTAAATTTTGCACAAAAAAAAATAGATTAAAAAGTATAACAATTTAAAAATCTGAAAACAATTGAAAATCTCCCAAAAATTCATCGCATGTTGGGCATGTTTTCCACTTCTGTTTTCAGGTGAGGCTGCAAATACTCATAATTGTTTTAAGGAGTGGTAAATGGCATTTTCTTGTCAAAGTAGCTAGCCAGCAATCAGAAGGTGCACTAATTTTCATTTCTGACGAATTTTGTATTTCATATTTGTTTTAATTCATAAATTTGATAACTAAAAATTTCACAGTTAATATGTTGAGGTGGGGGGGGGGGAGGGTCAGTTGTACATTGGAAAAACCTGTTGTAATGTTGGTCCGGCCAGCCAGGATACCAGACTTCTTAAAGTTTTAAAGATTATGTACTCAGCCAATCACAGTATTCAGTTTATGATGCTATTCTTTTTGGTGGATATTCAACAAATTATCTCATCCAGTTTGGAATAGTGCCAAACTGAGAAATGAGGACAACATATTTGGGAATATTTCTCTTTCAAAGCAGAGGAATGAAGGTTGCTGAAACTTACTGTGGTAATTTCAAGATGAGAGAGTGTTGCACATGTATGAAGATTAATATTGTTTCAAAATGAGATAATTCCTATTACTGCTACTCACAGAGAACATGAAATGATTTTTGTTCTTGGTGGTCAACCCATGATCTGAGGGCACAAGTCGTTTGTCAATGTATGGTCAGTTTAGCTAAAATGTTCATTGCTGTTGATGGTCTATGTCAATCATACTAATAGGAATTTGTGTGTGAATCATGGAAGCTGCATTGTTCAAACTGAGAGCTCTACAGTATATCATTATTTTCAATCATTGTTTCCACACAAGAAGATTGTTGGTTCCAGAGCCTGTGATTAACAAGTACTTAAAAACAATTGACCTTAAAGTGCTTGAATTGAGGAAACATACATCAGGTGGCATTACTGTAGAGCACAGGTTAGCACTAAGTTACAATTAGTACCTACAGTATATAAATATGCTGGCAGTCATTGGAATGCAAAATTGAAGAATAACATAAACTTAACTTTGAAGAAAAACAAAAAAACACATCTGTGTTAAATACATTAGACTGTGCCATGGGATTATCAATGAATGTATCACACAGTACTCTATGGATCATAAAATTCATGATTGGTTTTCGATCACACATTTCCTTCACCTGCCAAAAGTGAAATCCTGAGGTTTTTTGTGGTTACTCTATCTGACTTGACAGCTGTACAACAGGAAAACAAAATATGACAACAGTTTATCACTTTAAAGAAAAGGTACAAAACAGCATGTACAGTACACAAAAGTGTTACAAAGTGTTCCCTTCCCTGGCAGAAGTTTTCTGTAAATGCATCATAGTTATGTTGCTCCTTATGTACACCTATTACACCACAACACGCAACTCCTCTCCTATTCTACCTTGTCTGAAGCCCTTGGATATTTCAGCAAATTATGATTTTCCTTGATATAATCAAGGAGGCCCTGATGAGGTACATCAGGGCCTCCTTGCCCTCCTGACTGTCTATCATCCCAAGTGTCTAGAAGAACGGTTATTTTTGTTATGTTAAATATATACTTTATTACTGTGAGAACAATGAGATAAACCCAAATAGTTTTGTTTTCTTTACAGTAGAATGTTGTATTACTCTTTGGTTTTAATGTTGTAAAGAAAGAAAGGAAATAAATCCCAAATGCATGTGAACTGTAGAACTATAGTGTGTAACTTTATATCAAAGCTAAAAATTTCTATCTAGTAGAAATTTTGCCAATATGTCCGTGGTATTTGCCCATATTTGAAAAGCCTCAATGCATACTTTGAATAATATGATGGGTTTTTTTTTTCCTTTTTTTTTGTGATAAAAGTAAAATCAGACATGGACCTCCAAGTTGAATGTAAGTCTGTTCCAAATTGCTGGTGCAATTGCAAACGAGATATTGATCAAACTCAAAGGTTAAAGTAGAATTGTGCTGAGAGCTCGAAAATTAGTATTGTAAAAGTTTTCTGGCTTAAAGGGATTTCCCAGTGGCTGGAAATATACTTTAAAGTTGACATCTCCCTAATCATAGGTGAAATCTCTCTCAGAGGAAAGGAGACCCTAGATGTAACGGGACCCTGAAAAATAGGTGACCTCCAAATTAGGTGATCCTCCTTCGCCCACCTCCAATGAACATAAATGTATGCATAATTATCTAACCCTACAAAACTTGGTGACCTTTGATTTGACACACTGCTCCCCCATGACCCACCTCCAAGCTCCAGGCACTGTCACTATCCCTTCATTCCAAATATTTTAGAAGGAAGGTTACCCCTGATCAAATTAAAAGCAAGTCTGCTCTGGCATTAGTTGTTTTGTGCATTGAATTATGAAAAATTTGAAATAAAACTTTTTATAAATGGTTGTTTCTTTTTGTGTGGTAGTGGTAGTTTCATTCTTTCTTTACAGTTACCCCTATGAATCCTATTGTTTTTAGTGGAGGTCGAAGGTCATTTGAGGGTATGAGACAGTTGCAAGCATGGTAGTTCCGAAGGTAAACCCTTGGATGAACTTCACACTTGCTAAGGTTTAGAACTGTCTGTGCACACTGTCTCAAGCATATACTGTAAGCCTGTTGGCATTCTGGTTATAGTCACAGTCTCACAGACAATAAAGCAATATACATCGGGCAAACACCTAAATGCTGATTTGTAGACTTCTTTTCAAATCTATTCTTGGTGCCCAGTCATGTGTAGGAACTTGTTTGGTTTTAAGCCTGGAATACAGATGTTATACTCAATTTTAAGGAAACTCCTTCATGAAATACAGTACCTTCAAAATATCCATAGAGCCTTGCTTAGATATATATTGCATTGAACTGTTATGCATTGAGGGAAAACTGAAATAATTTCAAAAGATTGGTTTTATACAAAAGGAAACTTAATTACAGAAATTTTACATTACACGATTTTCATTTTAAATACCCTTCATTTTTGTTTAGTGTGTTACATGAAGTGTGTAAATACTACAGTACTTCTGTGTGCAGGTTCACTGTATATATACTGTATACAGCCTTGTATGGACATTAACACATAGTCTTAGGCTACTCATAGGGAAATATACCAGCTGATTCGTACCATTAAGCCAGGCAGATATAAAGAATGTGCAATGCTTATGAATTTGTTTATCATGGAAACGTTTCCAGTTCTCTTCGTAAAACCATAAATCCATCATATATATTAAGCGATGTGGAATGCAGCCATAGCTCATAGACCTTTAATCATTGTTTTCATTGTTTTCTTCAATACTTTTACTGGTAGATCAGTTTTCTACTGAATGCAAAACTGCACCCTTAAGTAATTAAAAACAGACCAAGAGCAAAGAAGAAGAAGATTTTTATCATGTACTTCCTTTTAGATATCATATTTAAGGCAGGGCATGAATCTTTACTCCACCAATTGCAGTCGCAGGATTTAAAACAGCGATGCTATGAAATTAACTCGGCCGTTCATTCTGCCAAGATTTAGGGTTAGGGTGCGGTGTGACACTCAATGAGAAGTCGGTGTCAACACTGCTAGTTACAGTATTTGAAACCAACAATCTCTTCATTCCAGTTCTCTTCATAACACCATAAATCCATCATAAATATGAAGCGATGTTGAATGCAGCCATAGCTCATAGACCTTTAATCATTTCTTTCTTCAATAATTTTTTTACTGGTAGATCAGTTTTCTACTATGCAAAACTGCACCCAATTAAAACAGCCAAAGAGCAAAAAAGAAGGTTTTGATCATGTACTTCCTTTTAGATATCATATTTAAGGCAGGGCATAATTCTTTACTCCACCAATTGCAGTCGCAGGATTTAAAACGGCGATGCTATGAAATCTAACTCGGCCGTTTATTCTGCCAAGATTTAGGGTTAAGGTGTGGTATGACACTCACTGAGAAGTTACAGTAGTTGAAGCCAACAATCTCTTCATCGTATTCCATCCTCTAGACATGCCTGTTTGAAGGTAAATTGTGTTCCCCAGATAAATCCTAAGTTTTAACTACTGCAATAAAACACAGTGAGCGTTCGTTCTGTGATGTTCATCACGGCATATGTTCTTGGAACCCTTTTACCTTTTCTAACATAATTTGTTTGTACATATTTCTCTCTGGAATGTAATGCATTTGGAATATTTACTTAGCTGTCATTGCACTCCAACTCCAAGGTTAATTAAACATAATTTCTTTTACATATAATCATGGTCCATAGATTTATATCAGTGCATACTGTACTTCAGGGAAAAAAGTAAAGACATTTTAGGATCATTCGCCATGAAAATGCCTGTACAATTAATCCCTCGTTGCCTAACATAGTCTTCACCAAACCTGAAAAATTCAGATTTCATGATTTCTTTGGAGTAAATATGTAACGCATTTCCTCTGGAACTTGCCTTAACTGATCAATGCTAGTGAATTGTCATAATGATAAACACACTCAGCCTCCACCATTGAAGCTTACTGTAGCTGCTCATGTACATTTCGCGTTGTTCGATTCTGAAAGATGTATATGGTTTATCTCCACTAGGCGTAACATCTCAATTTTTATATCGCTACCTTTATTTCCTTAGAATGAAAAGAAAGTGTGAATGATAAAGAAACTATTCAAACTGTCATTCTCTCCGTCAATAGATGAATTAATGAATAGGATCGGCTACGGTATTGTCTTCTTACGTAGTTGTGAGGATCGTGAGGCAGGAATCGCCGTCGTCGTCTTCTTCATCTTCTTCTCTTGTTATTTTTTAATAACGATTTCCATGCGTTCATTCACAGTCTCTGCTCGTTGTAGTTTTCTTTCAATCATTGGGAACTGTGCAGAGTGAGAAGGCAATTATGCCCATCTCTGCAAACTAAAGAAGAGCTGGCTTTTTATCTTCCTTCTCTCCTCCTGTCTTTGAACTGGGGAGCGAGAGAGAGAGAGAGAGATACACTCTATGCATGCATACAAATTACTCTGTTGCTGTGATGGTAGAGGATCAGCAAGTACGTTGCACAGGTATTAAAGGTGCGTTGTGAGTTGGAAGGTTAAAAAAAAAAAAAAAAAAAAAAAAAAAAAA
>JAIPMN010000984.1:0-13494 GCA_020650975.1 Apostichopus californicus | reverse complement strand
AAAAAAAAAAAAAAAAAAAAAAAAAAAAAAATTGTCAAGGTAATGAGAAAAGGACGAGAAAAAGAATATCAGTCATGTTGGAAAGGTTTCGTAGAGCTATATGCTTGTTTTACAACTTCAGTTTATATTTGTGTTGTTATTTGGACTGTTGTCTTTTATAGCACAAATACAAACAATGAAGAAAACAAACTAAATAAAAACAAGAATATAAAAAGAAGAAAGATGTGTGCATTGCCAAAGAAGAATCAAAATTTGTATGCATTGTTAGTTAATGTTTATGATCCAGAAGATTATCTCAGCTAAATAACACAAGGATACTGACAATTTTAACTGCAAAGTGAGCTTCAATTTAATACAAAAGTGAAAAAACATTTGTGAAAATGGAAACCTCACAGCTGTGTTGACTGTTATTGATATCAAGAACCTTACTAATGTTAAACAAAGTCACCATGCGATAGGTATACCCCTTTAAGCCATCTACTTCTTCGATAGTCTAACGGATGAAAACAGGAAATTAAAAATTTGCAGATAGCATTGAGTGAATATCTAGTCTTGGTCACCAGCGTAAATGAATTCAGTTGGTGATACGGTTCATTTTATCACTTTTCTTCAGATTTTCTCCTGCTCATGGAGAATAAAATTTTGTATTCATTGACTCTGTCATGGATGCTGTACCTTGAGGAAGTGTCCTGGATGGAGAATCATCCAGGGAAGCTATACATACAAACATCAAGAGTATTGTTATTCTGTCTTCGCGTTTTCTTGTTTGTATATGGTCTCTGGTCATCCATGCCACTAATATACTGTAGCTGAGGGGGTTGTTACTTCCATCACAAACCTTATATAAACTTGTAGTTTGAAATGAGTTAGCCGCTACATTCTAGCAGGTAATACAGTGGGAAATCATATTCTTACCCTTCACAATAGTCCACCAAAATGGCATTAGGGAAAAGCTGCCTTGTGGTGAGTTTTATTTGCTGTAAAAAAAAGCACACAGAAATAGCTTTCATTAAATACCTTTTAAAATGTTGTTGGACAACTAGCTTTACTATTTTAGCAAAAATCCCAGGTTGTCTGAGCTTAACACATCATGCTCTCTTCAAATGATCCCTGATGTGATGAAATATATCTATTCTTATATCTCACATTAATGGATACGGCTAATGAAGTTTTGTTATTTGGGCATGAAGATGCTATCTGTTCTTTCTATGATTTCTACAGTGTTTGTAAACAGCAGGAGAAATAGACCCTACAAGTTCATAGTCATCAGCTCCTATACAGTAGGCTATGCTACATTCTGTAAGTTACCAATACTCAACTAAACACAAGTCCTAGTACCTGCAATTCTGATTGCTGGTTTGGTAATGTACAGGCATCTCAGCTCCTGCAAAAATGATCAAAGTATTAGAGAACCAGTCCTTCCAACCCCCCCCCCCCCTCCCCAATCCCCTTCTTTTTGGTTTGCAAATATCAGCAAAAGAAGAAATTTTCCCTTTGTCAGTGAGTTTCTTCATGGCCATTTAGAGCTACTGTAGGTACTAATAATGGCCTGATAATGTAATATTGTTGTTTTTAGATGCATTTTGATTTCCTAGACAACAGTGATGAGAATTAATTCTGTGCTGCATTAACATCCATCGTTTGACTTTTGACATTTGACTTCATTATCAGTAACAGCTAATTACAACGCTGGATCACAACAGTGTTGGAGCCTGCAATCCAACATACTCTTTGTTGTGTATAAAATATGAGCCCTAAATTGGTAGATTTGTTTACTTTCTGTAAGCTAAGGTACTCCAATGATTGTGTCTAGAGTTTTTGTCAGTAGATCTATGCATTGAAGGCTTTAAATAGGTCCAATGTGTGTTAAATATTTTCACTTACAGTGTTCTTTGATTTGCATAGCAAATGAACCACCCTGTGTTGTATATATGGCCATGTAGTATGTGGTCACGTAAATCATACTGGACACAATTAATAGTTTGCAAATGGAAGATTTGTACTACGGTACTACAGTTGACCAATTCGGTTGGAGTTGAAGTTTTTTAAACATCGATTTAAATGACTGCTATTCATCTAATTGCTCTGTCAACAAACTGAAGTTGGTTCAACCAGTTCTAAGTCACTCGAATTGTTTGCTGATGTAACTTAAGAATGTACAAAGAACCAAATTAGATGTTGACATAAGCAAGTATCTGTTAGTTTTGTCTACGGTCCACTCTTGACAGCACACTTGTGAAATCCATCGTTACAGACTGGTCTTCAATACTATGCTACACTACATGGACTTCACTGTGTGTTTATGAACTACTGTACTTAGCTTTCTTCCAGAATTGCCAATTTTATCTTCTTTCCTGTCTCATGGGGGGCCAATCTGTCAGTGAAACTTGCACAGGTTGTTAAAATTTCTATCATAAGGATTTGGAACAGCATACATGTGCAAAAATCCTAAATGTTTGACTTTAGGGCCAAGACTAACTAACATGTCATCATCAGCAAGTCACTCAGTTTGCTAACATCTGATGTCAATACTTTTCAGATGTTATCATTTTGTTATATGTTATCATTTCAATATTAAATTGTTTTACTACTGTCCTCAAATAATTTGATATATCCCATCACATGCATTAAACCAAACAAAATTACAGCAACTTTGCATGTAAACTAGACATAATTATTATTTTAAGTTTGCAAAGCTTCATTAGACTTTCTTTTGCTGACTACTGCATATTTAGAGATGTCGTTAATATTTATAAGACTGGTAAATGCATTATGATTGGCTGTTTGATGATGTTATTGACCTTGCATTGGTAACAACTTTGGAACCTTACAATGAATAATCTGTTGTTGATTATGCAATTACTAGTTAAGTTTAAAGCAGCTTTCTAATGTCTCCATTGACCTTTCAATTCTAACTTGAATTTGACAGCATTCAATTCTAAATTATCATATCTCGTAACCATCCCGTTTATTATAGCTCACCCTAGTCCTGTTGCATTTCAAATAATGAATAAAGGTTTCACAAGCCTCGAAACTTTTCCGTTTGCTTTGCATGTGTTTAGTTCTATGCAAGAAATGTTTTAAGAATCAGAACTTAATTTTCATAAATGACTCTCTGCACAACATTCAGTAAGTGGGTGAAAAAATAGAGAAGAGTGTCTTAGCTTTAAAAGCAATAAGCAGTTGACCAATCTTTGGAAAGTTTTTAAAAAATTGTTAGAATTGAGCTTGACTAAATACCTGCTTTGAAATGGCCACGGTACTGGACAGGTGTTGGCATACTGTACTTGATAAACATATTATTGAGGTACAGAAAGGGGTTTATTATTCACATCCCAGGTATGATTGCTCTGCAAGTTGTATGACTCAAAAGGTTTCATTAGTATGTTCCTTCAGTGATTCTGTTGCTTTATTAGTCGAGCTTCAATGATAGCCATGCAGAGAGAAAAAACTTCTTCAATGTAATAATAATAATAAGTAATATTTATATAGCGCATAATCAGCAAAGCTGCTCAAAGCGCTTTACAAATGTAACACCTAAAAACGAATAGTAACAAATACCAAAATATTAAATATACAGAACCAATTAGGCCAAAAATGTAAAATGTAAAAGCCAAAAGCAACAATATAAAAAAAAAATAAAAAAAATAATAAAAAACACACCCGTACTAAACGATACTAAAAACTAAAACGCATATAGTCCAAAACAATCTCAGAAGTATGTAAATAGTAAAATAGATTAAATCATAGTCAATGTTTAAATATATGTAATCTGTTTCTGGATCATGAAATGAATTCGCCTGGACCCAGCTTAAGATTATATGAGATGATATATGATTTATTGTTTGTACAGGTGACATTTACAACAGTTGCAACATCGCTTTGTGTACACTTTGAAGGAATCATTAATGTTGCCATAGAAACAAAGTGACAATGATCATCTCCAAAACAGAGTTGCATTTGTCTTTTCTGCTTTACAAATCTGCTTTACAAATTATGATGATTTATTCCATGTTTCATGTGAGGATGTTGTAATATAAATAATCGAAAGATTATATCAATCTTTCATGTAACCTTTTTCCTGGAAAAAGGTGAAATTCAATTCTAAATAAACATAGTTGATCCTGTTCATTGTGCTTAGCTAAATAGATTCAGTTTCAAATATGAAAAAAAAAATTGGGTTAGTAGAAACGAATATGAGATCTTATCTTAGGTTGAACTACTGTAACCTCTCAATCTATTCTATGTCGGTTTTATTAGATGGAAAACTTATTTTGATTGGCTGCGGTAGGTTACAACTCAATTTGCAATTTAATTTATCTTGCATCAGGGGGCTGAACATTATAGAAAAACACACGAAAAGTATTGAATATAGAGTAGAAATAAGCAAGGCTATCCAGGCCAGCAGTTTTTTGCATGGTTGATGTTCAACCAGTGTATAATAGCTCTGGCTTAGACATTGAATTATGATGCGGCTGAGTTTTCGAGAGAACCATGATTTGGAGAGTTTGATTAATGGATCTGTCCGATCTGTTCTTGGGATTAAAGTGAGCTGTTTATCAGATCAATGTATATGGATTAAGGAAGAAATCAATTGAGATAGTTGATTGGAAGGTATAGTTTGGAGAGTAATAAGAAGATTAGTTCATATGAATTATAAAAACAATATCCATGGACCATGGTGCGTCAACATTTATTTCCGCAGCAATGATGAGCCATTCGAGTAATTCGTACTGCTTTGCACTGTACAATAACTTTCTTAAAGGCTGATTTTAATTAACAATGAAGATGTCATAAGTTAAATTCTGTTTGAGCAGTTAAAAAAACTTGTCTGATACATTACATAACATGATAAATCAAATAAATTATTTAAGCTGTATCTATATTTAAGACCATAGTGATGATACCATTTTGCCATATTTTACTCGGATTAAATTGTTTTAATAAATAAGAATAATTTTCTCACTTTCAGGTCAGATGTTGTGCATATGAAGAATTCAGTTCTGCCATCTTCGCAGTATAGTCTGTCCTATGCTATAAACTAGATAATACGCTAACCTTGAAATATCGTAATCACTGTCGTTGACGTAAGAGAAGCACTGCCTCAAAATGAGTGAATCTGACAAAGGAGAGAATTACAAATCGGAGGAGAATGAGGACAAGGATGGACCTGCCAGCAACGGCGTCTCAGGTGACAGCAAGAAATCAGGCACCAGGTATGGAAAATTACAACTTTATGTATAACTACTACTACCCCTGACACATCTATGATCTAGGTTAGCTGAGACTCGGGCAGAGCTCGATGCATAGGCAAAAATTTGTATAAATGGAGGGAAAGCATGAGAAAAAGGTGACACAAACAAGGTTACACATAAAATGAAGACATCGAAAACTTACTTTAACCCTCGCTTACCTTTCTCCGTTCTATAAAAATTTGCTGCTGAATCAGAGCTGAAGTTTTATAATAGTGTCTGTTACTGAGGCAAACAAGTACGTTATGCAGTTGGCATATATGAGTGTGTGAACGTATGTTTGGGCATGTTTTTGAAACGCTGTAGCTTAGTGCTGATAGTCGTAATCGATTAATCGCCAGTAGTCCCGATTGCACTCTGGAAGTTTGAAAAATAGCCTAAGCTATCGAAAACAATACTAAAGCAGTTTGTCATCAAATATCGCAAAGGTGCAGGTTCTCACAATGCTACACTACAGTGCTGTGTTAAAAATCAGCGAGGATATGCTCAGGTTAGATTCATGCGTATACTTGTCAGTAATACGATTGTTCTGCAGCGCAACATTCAGTTCTAGCAATGTTTAATCATTGCGCAAATTCGTGATTATTAATCTTTTACGATTGCCAAAGTATTTGTCATTTCTTCAAACATGTTTACAATTACTTTATTACTGGTCTAGTTCACATTTATAGGACATCTGATCAAGTGTGTCGATTGATGTGTAGTTTAATTTCAATGTGCAAAATATGTGCCTGCTATCGTGCTAGGCTATAGCCTAGCTTAGAACTCTTGCATACTAATCATCACACCGCTACAAGGTGTTACGTCTATTCATTGTTTAACATATTTGCTTTTATTAGTGCTAGTAGTTGTAGTAGCCTCGTAGATTCATTCGAAAGTTTTTGATTCACTATGAAGGCTTCTAGGAAAAGTTGTAGATTGAAAGTTGTTCACAGTTTTTGTTTAATAGAAGTTTTGACATGATTTAGACACCACACGTTAAGACACGAAAGAATAAGTAAATAAAGACAGTGCACCATGCAGGAAGATTTGTTTTGACTGTATTTCTGCAATGTTAAAATGACCGTGATGGCGTATAACTGTAACCGAGTAGTTGCAGTAATCGCGAGAAGAGCTTTGCGATTAATCGACTACAAAAGGAAGTGTCTACTATCAGCACTACCGTAGCTTGTGAAACGGAATGTCAAGTAGGGGGGAATGATGACAAAATGCCCAAAATGCCAAAAAGTTCTCATTTGAGAACGCAAGGAGGATCCGACCCCGCAAGGGCAATCGATGTCATATCGTGGACGTGTGTGTACCCAGGATCAAGATCTTTAGGTGGATCCTGACAAAAAAAAGTGTCTACTATCAGTACTACCGTAGCTTGTGAAACTGAATGTCAAGGATAGAGAATGAAGACAAAATGCCATAAGCCTTTTTCTCATTTGAGGACACAAGGAGTATCTGACCCTGTAAGGGCAATCGATATCATATCATGGACGCGTGTGTACCCAAGATCAAGATCTTCAGGTAGATCCTGACCCATCAAGGGCTATCGAGATTGTAGTGTGGATGCTAGGGGGAACGAGTGACCCAAGATCTCTGGTTACTTTACTGTACCTTGTCACTTCCGCAAAAACTGCCATGTGCAGATGTAATATACAAACGTGCAGAACGATAATCTCCACAGTGAATTGAAAGCAGTCATCATGACCTTTTTCGTGATTGCATATATTGTTCTCATATCCTTGAACACATTGGAGAATGTGGATGTGTCCAGGTTCAGCTTTATTACCTCTCCGGGGAAAAACAGGATCTTGATGTTTCTTGCAGTCTCAAAGGTGAACAGGGCTATACTTAGCGTGTGTCTTGCCCATAATGAGTACAAGATCACTATTGTTTTGTATCATGGAGTCAAATGGTACTTGCAGTCAGCGCAGGTTAAAATCTGAAAATACTGAATGCTCTCAATATGAAGAATGATAACATTAATAATGTTTGACATACGTTCACTTTATTACACGCAAAAACAATTTACATTTTGAACGTCTTCGTTTGTACATTTATGCTGGTTTGAAGATGTCGTTGAATGTCTATTAAACCTACATCGCTATTTGAACACAAATTTGATCAGAAAAATCAAAGCCTAAAGTGTACCAAGCAAGAGTCTTGTAAACTGTCGTAAGTGTTAACAGTATCCTTCGTTCCAACTTAAAAACACAGAGTATCCAATGATGGAGTCCTCAGTCCATAAATATTATCGCTTGATGACAAGTTTGGTAATGCATCAATTGGATGATATTATTTGTTATCTGATATATCTTAAATGTCTTGGATTACTCTCTTCAGTACCCTGTAGTTGATATGATTAGAACTACAGTAAGAGAACCTTTGACAGGGTTTTGGAAACCATAAACAAGTGCATAAAGAGATATGAGAAAACTAATACAGACTTCATCAAATGTGCCTGAAAGTAGTATTTCAACTCTATGCTCTCTTAATTCTCTTCCCCATTTCTGTTGTATAGTACTTTACCATCACCTTATTTTCAACGAATTGGTTAACATTTTTAAGTATTAAAGGATGATGCATCTTGAGTTGTTTTCGGCAAAGCCTGGCGCTTAACAGTTTTAGGATGTTCCTTTAAAGGAAGGTTAATGGGAAACATTATCTGTTACTGTAGTCCTAGCAATTGGGACAATTCGTTATGCTAATACCTCTCGATTAAAACTGTCCTCCCATATCATGTACAAACAGTTCCTAACCTTTACCCGATAGAAACATGATATTCATACTGCACATACTGACACTACAAGTGCTCTGAAGTGGGACAGTACAGTATAGAAAACATTGTCCCAACTGATACGTACATCTACGAAAGGTTTGCTGCGTGTGGGGTGACAAAAATTTCTCCGTCAATAATTTAAAATTGTTTGTTATCAGGAAAAGCCAAACTGTTATTATTATGAATGAGGGGTGTTCTTTTGTGTGTTAAAATGGTACGGCCCAGTGACAGTAAGTTACTACCAAAGCAACAAGCAGCTCCAAAGGTGGTCTTGAAATCTGAAAAAAAAAGATACTGAACGTTGAAAGATGATGATTTTCTTTGCCCCTCTCTTACCTGTCTCTCGGTCAACATCTGCACTTTACTATCTACCTAAACTGCACTCTGATTTTGGTAGAGATTTAAAAATGGTACTTCTTGAAGAAATAAAAGGGTGATATTGAAGTGTAGACTGCACACTCAATGGAAGTTGTCTTTGATGGATCTGTAACATATTTGACTTTAGGATTTTCTTAACTCCTCTCTTACCTGTCTCCATTCTATTTATGCACTTAATCTACCTAGCCTGCTACAGTTGGTAACATTTTAGCACTGCACCCCACCCCCCCCCCTCCCCCACTGACCTACATTAGGGTCAACACCTACTACCTCTTCCTTCCAGGTTGAGCAGGCCTTTGTGACTGTCATCCTTTAATTTTACTGCATACAATCTGCATTCAATGTCTAAATTCCTTATATAATGCACAGTCACTTTGTTTAATATGCAGCTTTCCAGGCTTCAAATTGAGATTTTGTAATTTGCAGAGTTTTGAAAGCCTTTTTCACTGGTAGCCTGGTTTTAAAAGTCACCGGATGATAATGCTTATGACTTTGTCTACTTAAACTCAATTAGAATGTCAACTTCATACCTTGACAAGTCAAGGACATTTTCCATTGAAAATCCTGCAAATCAGTGCTTTCATCAGCTTTTCCCTGTACTGTATATGAAGCAGATAGGTGAAAAGATCAGGGAGATGATTTTACTGCAGCAATCAAGTCCGGCTATTACTCAGTTTATCCTCCTGGGAAATTTGGTGGACTTGAAAAATGGAGGGGGAATTGTTCTCACAGCTAGGTTGTTTGTTTGAGAATAGAGATAGTTTCCCAGTCTAAATAGGTGAGAATATTGCCATGGGGGGGGGGGAAGACTTTGGTTGAGTTTTCTCTTAGGGAATCTCTCATGACCTAACACATTTACTTGCCTTCGTCGTCGTACTGAAATTGGTAAAGTCTTAGGCACTGCATCCACACTGACCTAATGCTGGGTCACTCCTGCATCTGCCATTCTAAAATACCTGCCCTTGTTTTTGTTTTTTCTAAGACATGTGTATTCTTATCCAATTGGTTCAGGACTGTTTGCAATTACTGTCTCTGATCACAGCAAGTAATACCTCATACATGTCTTACTATCTATGTAAATTCCTTATTCCTATTTTATTTTTCAATATCAAGATCAGTGTTAGTTACAGTGAAATCTTCTCAGATGTCGTAATTACAATACCCTTTGCACCACCGACCTGTAAATACTGTATACTAAATGTATACTGTATATGATAACTTTATGACATTGCTCATTACACATTTGTTGGTGTATAGAATTGAATGTCTGCATAATTATGTTCAACATTCTGCTTTTTGGGGATGGATGGGTGTGCTGCTCCTTGAATAAGTTAATTATATTCAGACAGGGAAGGAATGGCAAAGCTGACTGATGATGTGAATAATATAGTATATATACCCAAATTCAGCAGTTTCAGCAGTGGAAGTGATGGCATATGGTAGACCCATAAGTGCAAACCCATCATACATCAAACTAGCTTGGTGAGCTTTTACAAATGTTAGTGAATCATCACCCTTTTCTGTGGAGTTGTCATTTCAGTAAAAATTACTTGCTGATAATCCATCTTCTCCTCTCTATACCTCCCTCATTCTTCGCCCTCCAAAAAAAAAAAATTCTTTGTTCAGGCTTGAAAGTAATGTGATGGAGTTTCCGCCTTTCTAACATCTGTTGTAGCATCAACTGACATAGACTATAGAGGGAGAGCCATCATGTTATTACTGTTACCCCCTCGATTGGTCCTGTATATATGTAAATGCAATCCATAAAGTTACCCTGCAATTTAACTAGGTGCATACTCACATAATGTGGTATTGATGGATTAGGCTGATTTAGTAAGCTCTCAAAAGTACAGTATGCCTTCATGTTAATGAGTTCACAAAGTTTCTTCGAATTCTTTCATTTCAATAATTCATGTCCACAGCTGCTCTGTGAAGCAACACAGCTATTTAGTAAAGCCTATAAAGTCAGGGTTTAGACTGCAGGATCCAGATCTCATTCGTCTGGACATAAATTTAAACAACAGGACCGAGAGAACCTGTGTCCCAAAAATTGGTGCGACAAAAATCGTTGCGACAAAAATCTTTGAGTATCATATGGTATTGCCGCCCACTTCAATAACATTAGAACAGCATACACAGTTTGACCTTCAAATATCGAGGCCTAAGAAAACACACTGTGGTAATAGTCTGGCTGCAATTGGTTGTTAGTGTAAAGGCCATCCAAGGGAGCAGATCAACACATGGAACATAAATTTGACAAAAATTCTCTGCCAATGTTTAGGTGGCCTAATGTCCCATACAGTAAAAGGTCATTCCATGATAACAGCTCAATGTTTGTATGGAACTCAAATTGGGGAAATTGGCAGGCAAAATATCTTGTGAAAGTATCCCAGTTTTATAAAATGAAATAATTTCATGAATGTTTTCTACTAGTACTCTAGTGTGCAGCGAGGAGTGAACATGTACTACCTTGCTATGTATGATTAATGGAGGGCTGGAGGCTGTTGCATTAGGCAATGCATGTCTGAATCAAATTTTATCAATATCTTTAAAAGTAGAATGCATTCATCAAGGAAAGGTGTACATTGAAGCAGAATTTTGCGTTTTGTCGCCGTTTTCCACTTTTTAGACAAGTTCATCAAGTTTTTTACTGAAATCACAAAACAGCAAACTAAGATATTAGCCGAGTTTTTTCCCTGCCAAAAGCGTTAATTGGCAAGTAATTAAGGACATTTGCAGATAATGAGAAAAGTGTCCTCTGACAAATTACACATTTAATATTAATCGCATACAGTACCCCCAACCCAAGTAGTTTGAATTCAACCAATCAGAGATGCAGGTTTAGTTATGAGCCGTTGCTAAAAATAGATTCAAACGTCGAGTTGGTAGCTTGGTACAACCAGCGAGCTGGACTCTTGTACAACTGCCATAGACAATCTACACAAATCAAGCATGATGTTGTATTACGTATTGGCCAATGACGTTCGTAGCTTTTAAATATTCATATTATGGGCGAGGTTTATTTTGGATCCCAACGGAAAATATCTTTGAGAAAAACAAAGTTGAAAGTTGTAAATTTTTCGACCATTTGAAGTAAGATTTGAATAGATAAGCTAGTTATGCATGTCGTTATGGCAACGTGGAATCAGTGAGGTTGAGAAAAACCGTAGAAAAGGACGCAAAAATGCTGCTTTTAGTATGGGCAGTTTGTGTGCAGGCTGTCAGATCTCATGCTCAAATTTAAACAGACATTTTTGTTTTCCCGTTGCAACATTTTACACCTAAGTTACTGAGCCTATGGTTCTCTACTAAAACACCCCTCAATGTACTGTTTAGCTGGGAATAATCAGAAGAGTCAGATACAAGCCCCGCCAGGTACACATTTCGGCCAGTGGTGATGGCCTTGAACTTCTATGTTGAACACTTAGATCTAATATGTCTAAGATAAATGTCTAGTTTAACAAAAGGAAATTTATATTACCGTTAACTTTGTCATCTTCTCGTTATCATAACATGGATGACTGCTCAAAGATTCCATATCATGATGATACTAAGATTTAGAGTTTTGAGAAGGATAAACTTTTGTACATATATTGCAATCGAAACTAACCCCGCAAGCGACTCTCGGAACTGCAAAAATCGTCCCTCTCCATTTAAAATAGAGCAATATCGTGATTGAGATTTGCATCAACTGTATGAATAAAATATTATTTTCTTAAAAGGATGACTTCAGGCAACATTTTTAGTTTTGGACATGTGATAGTCGAGAATAAAATAAAACAATTCATGCCTCTTTGTCAGCTTTCAAGATATTTGGTTATAGGTCTGTAGATTGCATGGAAACCTCCCTTAAAGCAGCTTTCAGGATTTATTCATAATCTTGTTAAGTGGTATATTCACAGCACTGACTGCGTCTTCTTCTTCATCCCTGTGATGAAAATTACAAATACGCAAAAGCAAAACATGACAGCCTGCCCTATACTGTAGGGCTGGCAACATAAAAACTTTCATTCAATTTCACTGATCTTATGATATAGCTAGATTTTAAGGGTCAGATGAAGAAAACATCTTTTGTCTTGTCATCTGAAAGCAACTCCTGAATGTCACTTTAAAGTACATTTGATACCGGTTTGTTCTCGTCACCACTCTGTTCAGGTCTCCCTTTAACGTTCATGAATTGATTTTTATGAAAGTTATTATAAATTAAATTCATCAAAGTCACAGCTATGTCATAATCATATCACCAGTAAGGCCGCACCAAAGGGTGTAATTAAACACCTCGATGTGTTTACAGTCAGTCCTTCGAAAATATGAATTGCATTTTAGAACATTTGAAGTCTGTAACTGACCTTGAAGTGTTGTTTTCTTAGAGACTTTGTGTTACTTCTTCGCTTTCTACCTAAGAAGTTATCCTTCTAGTTTGTTTGTATCACAGACAAACCATTCCACTACATTGTTAGAATTAGATAAAAGAGGAAGTTTCTCAAAAGTGAAAACTTTTATCCAGAGTGTTAGATTATTCTCACACAGTCACATCCACACAGTTACAGCTATGTAAAAGTAAAGAAAACAAGATTGGTGTCTTAACTTAGAGTCTAATGCAGTCACCTATTGATCAAAGTTTGGTATTTTTCGCTACATTTACAACTACTGTACATGGCTAGAAATACTGTACAATGTAAGATGTTCCTTCACAGGTTGAAAACAACACATATTTTGAAACCTGGTGCTTCAACTTTCGATATCGCACAGTGTAACTGAATTTTTTATAAATTTACCTAGTGTGGTATGAATCATATAATAGACTGGACCTTGTAAAGACCATACCCAGTAATTTTCAAGACATAAAAAGCATATTAAAATTGTCATACTATAAATGTACAAAAAGACATGACTTTGATATTTATGAAGTAAACAGCCAATTATTAGATACAAGTCATTCATTGGATGTTTAATAGCAGGAAGGAAACTAGGCATAGTGTCAACAAACAGAATATTTGGTACTGTAATATATAAAGGAGAAACCAGAGAACTAATTTGAAGTGAAAGATACACTAAACTGGTTATAAAGGATAGAATAACAAAATATCTCTTATA
>JAIPMN010000983.1:0-20323 GCA_020650975.1 Apostichopus californicus | reverse complement strand
ACTCAACCCTATAACATGCATAACCCTATGTCCACTATCACCACTCAACCCTATAAAATGCATAACCCTATGTCCAGTATCATCACTCAACCCTATAGAATGAATAACCCTATGTCCAGTATCATCACTCAACCCTATATCAAGCATAACCCTATGTCCGGTATCATCACTCAACCCTATATCAAGCATAACCCTATGTCTGGTATCATCACTCAACCCTATATCAAGCATAACCCTATGTCCGGTATCATCACTCAACCCTATATCAAGCATAACCCTATGTCCGGTATCATCACTCAACCCTATATCAAGCATAACCCTATGTCCAGTATCATCACTCAACCCTATATCAAGCATAACCCTATGTCCGGTATCATCACTCAACCCTATATCAAGCATAACCCTATGTCCGGTATCATCACTCAACCCTATATCAAGCATAACCCTATGTCCGGTATCATCATTCAACCCTATAAATGCATAACTTTATGTCTGGTATCATCACTCAACCCTATAACATGCATAACCCTATGTCCAGTATCACCACTCAACCCTATAAAATGCATAACTCTATGTCCAGTATCATCACTCAACCCTATAACATGCATAACCCATTGTTCGGTATCATCACTCAACCCTATAGAATGAATAACCCTATGTCCGGTATCATCACTCAACCTTATAACATGCATAACCATATGTCCGGTATCATCACTCAACCTTATAACATGATTAGGGTTAAGTACGTACATTGTATCTGAGTGAACCTTTCATGTTTCTGCTGATGCCATCCTGTTGATCTCTGACCTCTAGTTTCAGATTACTGATCTGCACCAAGTATGCCTGCTCCTGGGCCTCCCTGGAGCTCAGTTTTAGTTCCAGGGCTTTCTTTTCTTTATCTAATAGGTAGTACTGGGCTTTCAACTCAGCTTTCTCCTCCTGTATGAAACAACAAAGAAATCAGAAAGGTGACATAACAGCTCAGTCAATACCAGTTAGAAACCATTTTTATGATTCTATTTTGCTAATACATAATTGATCTATCACATCATACTCTATACATAGAAGCAGTCTGAGAGTTACATGCATCACATTTTGGGGATCCTGGACAAAAATAACAAAGTGCTTACATACTAAATATAGCAAATAGTGTTCAGGGAATGATACCATTTAAGAACTCATGTTTGGTCCAGTAAAATACTTACAACATATTAACTACTTACAGAAGTATATAAGAGCCTGACCACCATCAATAATGACTAACCTTTAAGGCTGTGAGTTCCTGCATTAAAACAGCATTTTCAAGATCTAATTTCTGGCCATCCTCAGTGAGTGTGCCATCACTTGTTGGATGCGGATCGATGTGAACACTTTGTAGTTCCATTACGGTCAGTCTCACAGCCGCCCGGTCATTTTTAAGCTGTTGCACGTAGTCCTTTAATCTCTGCTCGTCATCCTTTGAAAAGTCTGTATCGCAACTGCTGGCCGTAGAGCTCGTTGTGCTGATGACGGGGAATCAGTAGATAAAATTAGGAATGGTTGGTTGGTAAAGGAAATACAATTCTCACTGAATGATGACAGCTGTAGAGTTTCTTAGTACTTAAACATGCCAACCATTAGACAAATTTTGCCATGAATATACAATCCATCTATGTTAATTAGAATATAGTGATTCCATATATACACAATGGGTAATAATTTGTGCCAAACTCTGCAATACAAACATCAGCTTTAACACCTTGTGGCTGAGTACCTCTGTGTGTGTCCCACTTTAGGCTGAGTATCTCTCTGTGTGTTACCCGCATTGGGATGAGTATCTCTCTCTCTGTGTAACCCACATTGGGATGAGGATCTCTTTGTGTAACCCACATTGGGATGAGGATCTCTGTGTGTAAAGCACCTTGAGCTTATTATGTCTGTGTATGTAACCCACATTGGGCTGAGTATCTTTCTGTGTGTAACCCACATTAGGCTGAGTATCTTTCTATTGGTAACTCACATTACGCTGAGTGTCTCTCTTTGTGTTACCCATATTGGGCTTAGTATCTCTGCATGTGTAACCCACATTGAGCTGATTATGTCTGTATATATGTAACCTAAATTGGGCTGAGTATCTATGTGTGTAACTCACATTAAGCTGAGTATCTCTATGTGTGTAACCCACATTGGGCTGAGTATCTCGCTGTGTGTAACCCACTGAGCTGAGTATGTCTGTGTTTGTAACCCAGACATATAATAGAGCTGAACATTCTCAAACCAAAATTTGAAATGTAAATGCTATCCACATGAAACATGCTCAATGTAATTTGACATGAGGCTAACCGCTACTAAAATTCTGAAGGTAGTATAACCAGGCCATTACGATATCTTAATGATTCAACCCAAATACCTTGTTATTGATTGCATTATACCAATTTTACTGTGCTTCATTGTCATGCATTGTACAGCATAGACAAGTTTGATCAACATATAGGATATCTTACCTTGTGTGACTATGTGAAGACAGATCTTCCCATGGTTGTAATGCAGAACCAGGCATATGACAGACCATGGTACCACAGCTTCTATCCAATCTCTGTAACAATGCTTTGGCACAACTTTCTGAGACTTTCCTCTCCTCATGGACACGTTTTAACCTCATAGTGGTATCCTCTGTGTCCTCTCCAGACCCCTCTGAGCTTTCACCTGAAAAACAGGAAAACAACAATTGTCATGAGGAGAAAATACTGAACTTGAATGTCAGTGATGTGTTGGAAGGTAACTTCATGTCAGGACTAAAAGTAAACAACACTAGTGAAAGGGTTGTTACCTTTCGAAACAGCTAGCATCTCGGACATCATTCCAAGAATAATCCATGATAATACCGGAGGAGTTCAGTAGAAGTAAGAATGGGTGAGGTTTAATACTACGATAACATCTGTGTATGAACACAAACTCCAAACAGGTTTGCTTAAACCACTGTAAGTTTATATAACCTTCACTGATGAAAACTGGTGAAAGTTTGAATCACTGATAACTGGAATACAAGAAACCAGACAGATTATCACCAATTAAAATGTCCTTACACTATCAATCATCTTGGTTTAGCTAAAGGCAATACAGGCCAACAACCACTGTGGGAGAAGTTATAACAACATCAGGCAAACCACTGTGGGGGAAGTTTAGGGTACTTGCAACATTAAACCATCCAATGTAGGGTGCATTGAGGGCATTGAAAACATTGAGTAAACCACTGTGGGGGAAGTTAGGGTATATGTCACACAGGCAAACCATTATGGGGTAACTAGGGTATAAACAAACTGGAAAGGGGGGGATGAGGGGAATAGTGAGAGGTAAATTAGGGTACATATGACATGAGGGTAAACTGCTATTTCACATCAGGCATGATTCATGTCACAGGAACTAGAGATTTCTTACCAAAGCCAGCACCAGCAGCCCGGCAATTTGCCAGTAACAGTTGTTTTTCACTTTGACTTAAAGAGAGAAGGCTTTCAAATGCTTCAATTGCCTGGTCGCTGTAGTTGACGGCCAGCTGCAATGCAGTGTTGTTGGATTCGTACTTGCCGACCAGCATGGTCAACCTATCGGCACTCGATTTACTTTCCTCCAGTGAGAGTTGTAGGAGATCGTTTTGTGATTTCAGATGTTCGATTTTACTGTTCAACCTTTCCATCTCCACCTCGATCTCACTGATTTTACCCTCTGGCAGAGAAAGACCGTGGGTAGAAAGGGTTTGGAAAATTTCTTGCACATTCGAGCATTCTTGTAACGTCTGCACCAGGTGCTCAGCTACTTTGGGGTTGGTCACCTGAAGAGGAAAAAGGGGGATTGAAAAATACATTTTCAAATATCAAACAACTATTTTCTATCCACATTCCAGTTTGCAAACTTCCTGCAATGACAGTTCATTTTTCAGATTCCTGAGGAAGTGTTTGGGTGAAAGCAATCTCTAAATTGTAGATCTTGTTATTGATAAGGAATTTCAATATTTTAATTAGAGTCACACATTAGTAACCCCTATGCACTGTTTAGGCTAGGTCTATAACCTTTGGACTACCAGCAACAGTACACTACCATGTAATATTAACAAGGTGTACTTGCAAAGGTTAATGTGTGAATAAATTTCAACACACATGCAAGTACTCAATGTGAAATTACTGTATTAATGAAAAGTACTTTTGAATTTGACAAATGTAAATCTATAACTCATTAAAACATTTTAATACTTGGCATATGGCTGTATCAATTTAACAACTGTTGTAAAATTTACTAATGGAGGAGTATGACCAAACTATGTGAAACCATTCTTATCCCCAAGGGCCTACTTACAGTCATTGTAGGAAATGTTTTCTTGCAAACAGGACACAAAGACAAACATCATTTAACAATACATTAAACTGTAAGTAAGAGAATAATGGCTGGGCAATTAGCAGTACAACTTACATTAAGTGGCTATTACAGCACTTAATGAGAACATTTGATACCAATAACTATACAAAGGCAAGCACAGTCCATCTTCTAATATTTCACATTCATTTACATCTTTAAGACTTAGAAGGAATTTGCAGACCAGTTATTGTCCTTGCTGGTCCAGATAAGATGGTACAGGTCACAATACAGAGCAGTACACATACCACGTCAGGCTTAACAGGATGTTAGTCTCTTGTTTGAAGTTTCCTATGAGAGTACAGTCAAATGTAGATTTGGGGTAAGGTGGAATGTGGGGGGGGCGGGGGTGGGTGGTTAGGAGAGTGGAAAGTGGCGGTGGGGATTGGTGGAGAAGAAAGCAAGGCGGCTTCCATTACCAAGCTTACACCTTACTGTACCTAGGTAATTCCGAATAGCACATTTTAAGCAGTTTGATTCCTCTGTGCAAAAACTAAGATTTTAGTCTATAGATACAATTCTGCAATTACTCAGTTATATAATAATACAGGAATTATAACCAGATAAATGTCCTTGGATGCTAATAGTCATTTTCAAAAGTTTCTCACTGTTAAAAGCAGGTCACAGTTTGTTAGACTTTTGGAAAACGAGAACACTGACAACTGATATCATATGAAGCCTAAGTTCACACAAAACATTCCAGGTGTCCAGAAACCAATGTAGATATCTGGCTGCCAATTTATGCCATAAGGATTTAATATCACCTCTTTTTCTCAATCTTTACTTGGCTTCTTTAAAACAATGTATAAATACTTAATCTAGATGGATCTAAGTGACCGTTGTTTTATCAGCCACAAAGCATGTGTTCAATGAGGCATGTTAAACTCTTACGCAAAACAAATCATTACTTTGATAGATGACTTCGGGATGTGCTTAATTCCTCAGATGATTTGGAACAATTCTCCAGAGTCACAATGTTAACTTGTTTAAGAATGTTAATTGTTTGAAGAATGTCTCAGATGAGTTCCTTAGTCCTGGCCACAGTACTGAGCTATATGTGTAACTTGTATGAACTTCTTTTACAATACATCTTAGGTGAGGGCTCTTGTATAAATCCTCTAGCATTACCTAATCAGACAAGGACACACCAGAATTAAACTGATCTAAGAATATCTATCAAATATATGGCAATACTGAAGAAAGAATAATGAGAACACCACAACTTTGAGGACAACCATTTACAGTATGTATCCAATGTACAGTATGTTTGTATTCGCAAAGGAGGGAATCTGTAATAATAGCTGTGATGTGCTGTTACAAACCATACCTTGTTGAATATGGAAAAGTATCCCGCTTTGGGATGTGCAATGTTTTAGGAATAGACTAGAATAAACTAATCCCAGCAATAAGATCAAAAGGTCAACAAATACTGCAGGGAGAAGTTAAAATAGTAGCTGCTACATGATTTGCTTCTGGTAATTGGATTACTGATAAACCTTGACAAAGTTTCCATTTCAAATCAATCAGTTATAGTAACTATTTCTGACTAGAAATTACAAGCTACATAGATTATGCATAATTATCAATGCTCTCATGGTAAAAAGATTACATGTCAAAAGACTTGTGTTATACAAGGTAGTGGGGGGGGGGGGTTAGTCAATGGTATCCCCAGTAACAATGATACAGGTAATATTTGTAAACAATGACAATCCTGTCAGTTTGAGATATTTTGAACAGATGATTAGGCCATATCCTCCTGTCACTTCCCCCAAGCCAAGCAATATTGGGCCGCTATGATCTGAGATGATCAAACTTTGTATTTTGTGTCTCTAAGATGCATTTATTACTTCATGTACAAGAAAGTAGAATCTATCTGTAAGACATTGCCCTCTGATAGCCCTCAAATGTCACAACCTAACTTCAATAAACACAGTAGCACAGACAAAACCTATCATCAAATTATAATACACGACCTCATGGGAATATCGCCCTTTCTCTCACTCTTCCACCAACAACATCTGCTTAAACAATCAAAATAACAAATTTGAAACCCATTCCATTCCCAACTGCTCAACCAAACCATAATTATGAAGCAAGGGGAGACAGTTCTGGTAAGGTAAAGCCATTGAAAAATGTCCCCACTGTTAGTTAGATAAAGGCTTTACCTGCAACAAGTTTAACTTGTTGACCATTTTTAACAACTATTGAAGCACTTAATGAAAAGCCAATTTAAGAACTCTGATTGGTTGATGTTAATTTAAGGTGACGACCGATACAAGCCCTATAATATTATAGCACCATAGCTGATGTAAGCCAGCCTAACCAAGATATATACATAACTAAGATTATTACCAACAAATATGTTTAAGAACACTGGCAGTTAACAGCCTATAAATATAGGTGAATTTGTCATATTTAATATACTTGGGAAAGGGTCAGGTTCTTGAAAAAATAATTCATTGCTTAAGATGACTGAAACCATTCCAAGACTCATCAAATACCGCACATTTGTTAGATAATAACTGTAGTAAATAGGTTATAACTCTCCATAGTTTTGAGCAGTGGTGAAATGATTTGCTACTACAGAGATTCTACTACAGTTAGATTCAAGGCCATCCAACTTTGTGAAAATAATAAACGTCTCCATCAAAACAACAAACATATGCTACTCAATGCAAAATACAGTGGCAAACTTATAGCAAACAACAATATATAGCATGCAGTAATAAAAAAAAACCAAAAATTAATTCTGTGTTAGTGACTATAGCCTTTACCTCGCTCTAAGAAATGTCTTGTTAAGCGGAATCCCTTAAGTATCTAGACAAAAAACTTTTCCACTTCATCATGAGTTCATTTCCTCCACAATAAACTATCAGTTAATTTCTATTAAACATTCCACAAATTGAAAGCAATAAATTTAGTAAAACTATTACTTTTATGTTCCTGCTGAGCCTAGCCTGCAGTACTTGTTTTTATCAAATGTGTTCACGCTGCCATGGTAACGATCAGATATCGGAAGGAGCTGGGAGGAAACTGATATTCCAATCTGATACGGGTTTGCCTCGATCTATTTATAACCAAGCGAACTCACAGATAAAGTAGCCGCATGAACGGGGTGATTTATGACTGCTCCAGTATCAGGATTATAACAAGCAAAGAGAAATGAAAAAACGTTTGCATCTGTGCTCCAAGTTCCGAACCAGGAGTGGAATCACATGTTCGGACAGGACGATTCTGTGGAAAAGCTATCCACAGGCTGCAAATGAAATGATTATCAAATTTGTGGCCGCCCTAAGTGAAATGCCAACAGACTAAAAGCTGGCATTGGATGTATCAATAAAAAAGTGCTGTGGCAATTAAAAAACTGGGTGAGTAAGACATGAGTTACAATTCATATCCCCTGTGGAAATACTGAGACATTATAAAAACTGAAACTGCAACATGTTATTAGGCAGGTATCATAGATTATGAAGGGATCATAACATAACTTTTCACTGACACTTAGCATACTCTTGCATGCACCTATGATTTATAATGACTCTTGCTATTGCTGTTAGATATCTGGTCCATGACTAGCCTCCCTCAGGGAATAACGGATAGAAAACGAGCCAGACGAAATTTGCAATGTGCAGGTATTGCCAAGATTTTCAGAGGGAGTAAAATAACTCAGACAAACTTTTCACTGAGACAAGAGCTGTTTGCAAACTGTCTTGTCTGTAAGTTGATTGGTAGTAGCTTCTATTGAAAGCTTCAGGAGAAATGTATTGTCAACTGAAGAAAAATTCCACTATTGTTGTGACTATATACAAGGACCCCCCCCCCCCCTATATGCCCACACCATCCATCATCAAACTTATTTGTAATAAAACCTCTTCTTCTGCATCAATAGTATCAGATCCTCCTCCATTTTAATAATGCACCTCCAGTTAAGAAGATTTACTGTATTGCCGAAGGTTACCATTGTTCCATAGCACACTTACAGTAACCGTGAACACCATTCCATAATACTTACAGCATGACTGAGTTCTGAGCCAAGAACGTGTCTCTCTCCTGACTTTGATAGCTCCGCTTTGCTTGGCTTTAACCGGACTCTCTCGGCTATTTTAGCCACAGGACCTCTCCTCTCACTCCCTGAGTAGCTGAGTTCTCCTGTGCTTGGGTTGACGGAGTGAGGGGCGGGGGACGGTAACGGTGACTGGCTGGGTGATGGCCGGTGATTCGGTGAGCTGAGTTGTTCCGTTGAGGACGAAGAGGTGTAACCCATCCTCTCTTTGGCAGTGGCACCTGAGCTGTTCTGTTTTCTTGCTTGAAGTTCTTTAACCTGTAAGAATAAAGTAAAACAATCAACTTACATTAGAACACTTCAGAAATAGTCAAAAAGGTCATTTTTAGTATAATTCTTGAACACTGGCAATTTTCAATTTTATTTTTTTTTATCTGGATCCAACTTGGCCTCAATTTAAATCTAAATATTACTCTGTCTCCACTGAAAACAACTAACATCCATTGCATCCTAGCAAGCCACTTGGGTCACAAATGGTGAAGGACACACCTTCTTCAAATTTGAATGTAACCTTCCAGATAACTGATGCCTAATTCTGCAGCACCTTTACAACTTGAGTTGACAGAATAATCAGATAAGTGAATATACTGTCACATTTAATCATACTGCTCATTAATATGGAGATTACGTGATGGTTGGATTAACAAGGTTGGGTGGGGGAGTAGCTATAGATCTATCTTTAACCAACCACATTAATGTCACTTACAACAAATTAAACAATAAAATAGCCTTCTTTAAACAATAATTTTTCAATACATACCACATACTTGCATATGAACCATCTGTAGTCCCCCTACGTTGTGTTTACACCCCCCTCAGACACCTCCATTCCTCCCTCAACTTTGACCCATATCATCTCCCACCTACACCCCCTTCTCATCCAAACCATTTCACTTCTCTGACCGGATCATGAGTAACCGGTCTGATTATTTACAACACAACAGATTCAATTTGACACAGACAAGGAGGGAGACTTGTCTGGTGGCTCTGACCTTTCTTCGCAATCTCTCCTTCTCATCTCTGATGGCCATCAAGTTACTCTTCAGTTTCTGCATCTCTTCCTCCTTCATGCTCATGGTATTGTTCAGGGTCTCGTTCTCCTCTCTCAGCATACAGATCTCCTGCTCCAGGCTGCTGCGTCTCCGATGGTCGCTCTTGATGGAGTTGTGACTGCTGGAAGCGTGTGTATCAGTTGGAGACCGGTCCGTGGTGGTCGTGGTCAAGGACCCTAGATCTTTAACTGCCTAACGAGAGAGAGAGAGAGAAAAACAAAGGTGCAGTGGGTGTCATTGACTGAAAATTAAAAATCACAAAATGTTATCCCAAGTAGACCAAATACAAAGTATACATAACATGGATGCTAGCTAATTATGACACACTTGTGTAACATTTAACTACTGTACGGTAATAGCTAACTATGGTCTAGATATGACAGGAAGGTACTTGCTTCAAAACATTGCAGTACATTTGCAGTATAACTTGGTGAAAAACACATCCTGATATCAGTTTGTATCACTGAGGTATTTTGTGGGTGGGGTTGGTTGAATTCTTTGTCACTCTCGTAGCAACAGAAAGAACTGCACTAAACATTGACTTTTCATTTTATATTCATAATTCATCAATCATTCAAGCATGGGGGAAGATAATACACTTATCTGGCAAACAAAGTTTCTAGAGATTAAGACCAACATATTGAAAGCGGATACTTAACAATTAAGCTAAATAGGTCTTCCCTAATAGTGTGATTCAGTGGGATACTCTTGCCAGTGGAGTATCCATACAATTTAAATATCCCTACCAGTGGATGATATCCCTATAACTTAAATATCCCTGCCAGTGGATAATATCCTTATCATTTAAATATCCCTGCCAGTGGATAGTATCCCTATAATTTAAACATCCCCTGTCAGTGAATAGTAGCCCTATAATTCAAATATCCCTGCCAGTGTTGATAATATCCCTATAATTTGAACATCCCTGCCAGTGTTGATGATATCCCTATCATTTACACATCCCTGCCAGTGTTGATAATATCCCTTTAATTAAAAATCCCTGCCAGTGTTGGTAATATCCCTATCATTTAAACATCCCTATCATTTAAATATCCCTGCCAGTGTTGATAATATCCCTATCATTTAAACATCCCTGCCAGTGGATAATGTCCCTATAATTTAAATATCCCTGCCAGTGGATATTATCCCTATAATTTAAATATCCCTGCCAGTGGATAATATCCCTATCATTTAAATATCCCTGCCAGTGGATAATATCCCTATCATTTAAATATCCCTGCCAGTGGATAATATCCCTATCATTTAAACATCCCTGCCAGTGTTGATAATATCCCTATAATTTTAACATCCATGCCAGTGTTGATAATATCCCTATCATTTAAATATCTCTGCCAGTGGATAGTATCCATATCATTTACACATCCCTGCCAGTGTTGATAATATCCCTATAATTTTAACATCCATGCCAGTGTTGATAATATCCCTATCATTTAAACATCCCTGCCAGTGTTGATTATATCCCTATCATTTAAACATCCCTGCCAGTGTTGATAATATCCCTATAATTTAAACATCCCTGCCAGTGTTGATAATATCCCTATAATTCAATATCCCTGCCAGTGGATATTATCCCTATAATTTAAACATCCCTGCCAGTGGATAATATCCCTATCATTTAAACAATCCTGCCAGTGTTGATAATATCCCTATCATTTAAATATCCCTGCCAGTGGAGTATCCCTTTTTAACAGTACAATACTTACCTGTAGTGTTTGCTGCTGGGTCTTCTCAGCAGCACTGGCTAGCTTCTCGACTTCTCTCTCAGCTGATAAGACCTGGTTGCTGATACCTTCATCCTCTTTCCTGTTTCCGGTAACATACTCCAAGCCTCCTACCACCCTGGACAACTCTTCACTGAGGTCTTGGCTGTTATCTGTGGATGAAAAATAAAACAGAGTATGGAATATTTACAGATCACAGGAATTCAAGTTAAATAAGAACTACCAATTTCACTTCAGTGTTACAACATCCATTTTCAGTAAAGACAATACATTTTTGGGTTAACTTGATTACTTTAAAGATCCTTGCATGTGAACTTATTGCATCTGACTATAAAAGAAACCACAAACTGACCGGCTATGGGCCTCTGAGTTAATGGAGAGAAAAAAAGACTTGACAAAATACCGACATTAGCAAAAACAAGTCAAAGCATTGATGGCAGCAGGCAACTTTTATCTGAAGAAGTGACAATGGTTTATTATAATTAAATACCTCTATACCTAGGTGAGAAGTAAATCGTAATTGATGTTAATTGACTTTTCAGGGATTGCCAGTGGGGTCGCTGCATCATGTAGCATTAACAGTACAGTAAAAGGTATTTAAGGTCCTGCCACACAGCATCATCAATCACAAATAGTCTACAGAGGCCAGTTTTGCCACTCTTAAGTGTGATTTTATTTCAGTACGGACACATTTGACTTCACAGATACCACATGAATCATCGAGACTATGTTGGACAAAGTTACCAGAGTTTACAACCAAACCCACTTTCTTCAGAAGCCACATGGTATGGACGGTTACCAACTGGCAAGATAATGAAAGGATCTTGAAAGCTCTTTAAAACACACTTAACTAAACAATTTAGCTTAGTGTGAGGTCAGTGTGTGAAGGTTACCAGGTCACTCTAGACAATGTACTGAGAGTACTGTTGTTGTGAGGAGACAGGTAAGTGTTCAGTTAGAGTACTGTGGGTTATCACCTCAGTCCAACAGCTGCAGAGCACCATGGATGATCAGAAATAGTTTGACCTATTCATGAAATGTTTTTATATGTGACTGAGTGTCGGGATATTCCTCTTCATACAAGAATAAATTTTTGCATTTCATCCACAACTTCTGGCACTGTACCAAAATTAAAGAGTATCAATCAGTAAAACATCACAATAGGTCTTTTACACGAACTAGTTACCAATAATTTTCTAACAAAGCAAGCATTAACTTGTTGAGATATTTAATGGTTCCATTCCACCCAGACTACTATTTTTCTGCCCATACACTTTTCCATATTGGTACTGATCACACGCAGAGAGTACATTACATTAGAATTTTTCAAAATTTCCTGAATTCTCCTCAATTATTTGCAACGGATAGTATTTTTCTGCCCATACACTTTTCCATATTGGTACTGATCACACGCAGAGAGTACATTACATTAGAATTTTTCAAAATTTCCTGAATTCTCCTCAATTATTTGCAATGGATAGTTGTGTAGTATTAAAGCTAATGAAGAGCATTAAAGTATCAAATAGTACTGACAATATTTAGTGAGGAAATGCAAAAGTGATCTGCACAATAAAACACATTCCTTCTTTATATTCAGAACCGAAAACATACCCCTACCATTAATTCACTTCTTTAACTAAAATCTATTAAAACAGTGAAAAAAAGAACCTTAACTAAAAAAAATGAGAGTGCTCAGCAAATGTACAGCAGCAACTTCCATCACTAAACTGCAACAGTCTCTGTGTATATCCCATGAGGATGCATTGAGTTATTACAAATACAAATCGTGGCATTCAGTCTCTAAGATGGCTTGGTCTACTCTCTGAATATCTCTCAAGACACCAGAGAAACCAACCCAACGAAAGCTGAAACCTTGACGAGCGAGTTAATTACATGGTCGTGAGATATAGCGAGTTAACGTAAATTCAAAACGTGAACTAGGGTTCTATCTCTACATCAGGGCTGCTGTTTATCATCAACATAATCAGACTTACAAGTTTTATATTGCTTCACTAAGATAGCCTAAATATCTTGCTTCTGGCAGATTGCAGAGCTGCCACGAATATAGCTATGCAGGTTTTTACATTTATGTGGAATACTGAAAACAGTTCTTCTTATTAGTTTCTACTGCACACATGTATTATAACTTCATGAAGAATGTGTAAAAGTAAGTTGGCCTGACGTTTCGATCCTAGCAGGATCTTCTTCAGAGGCTAAATGACCTTTTACACATTCTATTACACAGGCTGTCTAGTGGATAAGCAGTTTGCTAACAGTATTATTTTATCTCAACTTCATGAAGAGATGTACATGTTTTTTATGTTTCATGAAATGAGGTCAAACCCAGTAGCAGCAAAATGCAGGCAAATCAAATTTAAAATTCCCTGCAACTCTTGTTCAGTTATAGGGCATTTCTCTATAATCTAGCGAGTAGGAATTAAAAAATCCATAACAGAAGGGTGGGGGGGGGGGGGAAATTGATATCATTTTGAACTTTTTTACCTTGATATAGTTGTATAAATAAATATGAGACTTAAATCTGTTTGTTATTTAAAGAAAGAGTGAAGTTCTTTCCCATCATGACTCAAACGTTGTAGTCAAGGCAATTTCACCAATCTAAAGGTTATTTACTCAAGCTAAGGTTCCAATTTATCAAATTAAGACCACCTCATCAAGAAAATCTGTTAAATTAGCTAACACTTAATAAATCCATTTGGTTCTTAAAATTTTGTCACCAAACAGCTAGCTTTTGTTGCCATTAGTATTTACTAAAATGCTGAACATAATCCCAGACTTACAAAATTATGACTCCTGGCTTCCTTTGTTGGAACAAATAACTAGAGCTGCTTAAGGCAACCAACTTGTTGCAAAATCTTACCATCATGATATAAGAACAATTTCAACAGTTTTGAAATATATTTTTGTAGGATTACCCTGAGCTTACAGTTTATGAGCCCAAACTAATGTCATACTAGAACACCCTGAACCCTTACATTGGAGTTTACTATTATCAAGCCATGTAGTACATCTTTGCTTCTCTTTGAACTGCATTTTCCACTCCTTAAAAACACTTCCAAAGCCAAATGGCAAGTTGTCCATAAATTACAAGACCTTTAAAGCACAGGATCCTTGCACTCATGAATAAATACCTCATTACCATACGGAAAGTTCAATTACTCTTGCCCCGCACGCAATATCTCATAGAGTTAATTACACGTCTGCGTGCGTAAAGTATTTATGACTATACGATACTGTGTTAGGAGCCACCTCGTGTCTGGGGTAGCTCCATTTGGCTCACAGCAGTTTTGATCCTAAGAAAGCAGAACGACCTTGCAAAATGCTCAACCGACAAAGTAAGAATTGTTTTTCAAATCTCTTAGAGTCTATGCTAGTTCTACCATCTCATGATTCATACTGCCACCCTTGCTGCTGGTTAAAAAACAAAACTGACACCTTATATGTAAATTATGAATACTATTTGCAGGAGAGAGGATGTAATGTTAACCTCCATATTGGTGACACTGTTACTATGGAAATGGAAATTTTGCATTGATCAGCAAGGTCATTTGTTCTTAAACATAATTTTGAAAGTAATTCCTCCAAGCTACTGTACTCTTTCCTGTTTTTCTCTTCAGGCTAGAAGTGATTTTGATTAAAATAAAAGAAGATGATGAAAGAAGGGCAAGGTGACTTTAGATTACTTGGCTCATTTTGAATAATTGCTTCCAGCCAAGGAATACAGTAATTGCTATACCTACTGTACAGCTTTCATTTTTAAGCCCCACTTACTGTTAACCCGGCCAAATTTGTCTGTCCTGCATGTTTATCTGTTTTTTCAGTAGACAGATTCCCAGAGAGAGGGAACAGAAGTCGAGGCAATTTTAAAATTTTCTGAAAGTAACAGCATAGTGCAGTTTGTAGGTAACTCAAAAAGAAGTGCACTGAAGCTGTTTATAACACATTTACATCCAGCCGTAGAGCTCTAATACAACATATAACCAGTTGTAAAGCTAGTACTGCTTCACACCAGTTAATTAATATCAATCTGAAACTTCAATTTGTATTTCAATTACATATTGAATATCTGTGTTTTGTTTCAGCATGCCTCTGAAGAAGATCCTGCCAGGATTGAAGCGTCTTGCCATCTAACCAATACTTTTACACACTCAGTGATGTTTTGTTGTAGATACTGTAAGCAGTTTGTGCCATCTAACCAATACATTTACACACTCAGTGGTGTTTTGTAGTAGATAAGCAGTTTGTGTCATCTAACCAATACATTTACACACACAGTAGTGTTTTGTAGTAGATTTTGAGCAGTCAGTTAACAGTTTTGCCTTTCTTAACTTCATACTTAATTTAGATGCTAGTTAATTCACTCCTTTGTTACACTGTTCTTTTTCTTATTAACACTGAGTTTTTTTTAACACTGACAATATTTTCTCCAGACATTGGAAACTTTGAAGATTGAAATATCACATACATTTCTTCTATACCTTTCTTGCTTGAAGCTAGCTTACATTGTCGGTGGACAATTGATAACTGTATATATCTATACCTACCAGCTTGTACGGACTCACTGCCATGGAAGAAGCTGCTGCTACCATTAGCACTGCCACCACTATTGCTCATGTTACTGTGACGGCTTGATTGGGATAATTCATCTTCCTCCCTGAAAAACAAACAAACGCTCTCTAAAAACCATCTCATAAAGCTTCCAGATGCCAGGAATATTTCCTCCTGGATAAATATTGATAGGTTGGTAAGACCTACATCAGTTGGTACAAGACTTGATTATAACATAATTGAGTGGATGGATATGCAGAAATCTATCATGCATACAAACTATTGAATGAAGCAGTAGAAAGATGGAATAACATAACTAACTCTGACAGCGTTAAAAAATGTACATGTATACAACAGGAACTTTGCTTATCGGAAAAAACAGCATGGTCTGAATTCTGAAGTAACCATTTGTTTTTGTCTTTAAATTTATTTGTTTTTTCATGTCTATCATATTTATGGCTAAAAATTGTTTACCGCCTTTCACTCTGACTTAGCATTGAAGGTTGTTAACAGGATACAGCATGATTGAGAAAGAAAATGGCTTTCACCTAATATGTGTTTATGTTGTCATATAAAATTACACTCACATTTTGGAGAGCACTATTTGTCAAACACTTGTCAAATACATGATTTACACATTGGAATACATTATCTTTGTCATTCTAGATGTTTGCGTATACAACTACTGTAAAAGAGAAATACTATAAAAGCAGACGAAAAACATTGTACTCTTCTAAAGTATGCATGACACCAGTCATGCGAAGTTTGGGCATTAATTCATGGTTAAATTATCATCTCCAAGGTTTCCTCCTCCTCCTCCTCATCCAGTAATTACCAATCTACAGGGATATTTATTTTTTTTACTTTCTGGAATGAAACCTTCTCAAGTTCTCTGATACGAATCTGGTTCAGAAGCCTTTCCAAGAGCGAGACCGTTTATAGGCAACAATTAAAGCCTATGAGTCATTGTGTAAGACATAAATGATCACGACAACTGCAACATGACTAAGACAGCGCTGTTATAAAAGGACATGTATTCATAAATGTACTTTAGAGACTGCACTCATTTTGTGATTTTAAAGAGCACATGGCAGTCTTTATTTGCTATTTAGCTTTCACTGGTGATAAGACGAGAGTTACCCAATGAGACAATTAATGCAATCTTATACAAATTGTTATCTCAAACCATACAGTGTTGAGTACAGTATGTGCAGTTTAAAGAATTAGTTAAAGTAAAGTATTGCAGTTTAAAGTCAGCTGAAATTAGTAATGATGTCAGTTTAATGGTTATAGTTTCAGGTAAAGACTGAGTGCCAGGAAATACATCAGTCTATAGAAAACACTGTTACCAGTAGTCGTTTACCAGAGGTGGAGGGAGGAATGGGTGATTTTAGGGGAGTGGCCAATTCTTTGGTGGAGGGGGGACGGGGAAGAGGCACAATGCTACAACAGACAGCACAACACAAATGAGAGCGGAGTTATATCTAAGGGACTGTCTCCCATGACATGTCTCTTGGAAAAAAACTTCAATGCAAAGGAAAAACGGAGAGGTAAAAGAAACACAGACTTCTCTCTGTTTTGGTATTAAACTGAAATACATTCAAACTGATGATCAAGTTGTTATACTCAACCACTATATTTCAGGAGTCAGGACTTACCATAAGTTTTGTATAAGGTGATGTCATGTAAACCATTGACAATAGTGCACATGATAAAAGTAGCCTTCTATCATCCATGAGCCTCGGTTTCAATTAATATAATTTCCTTCGTTTCAGATATTTAATCTTGACACTTTCATGCAATCTCCACATGGCTGGTTTTAATTGCATAACATTCTATTGTCAGCCTTGGTTTGAGTTACTCAAGGTCCTTTAAATATTACTTCTTTCCTTCCCAGAATCTACAATCTGTCACACATACACACACATACCATAGAAAGTTTCCATCCCTGGCATAACAGCTAGATGTGAACTTGAGCTTAAAATAGTTCAGTTCACACACACTGATGCCCAATAGACACACATATACAGTACACAAGTATTTTTGCCACCTCAAGCTTTTTCTGAGACTGTCAATAAATCTTTAAATCCCACAAAAATATAAAAATAAAATAAACATATAAACTAACAAAGATGAAAAAGTAGCCTGTTATGAAACGAACAGCTGGACGTGTCAAACCTCTTGGAATCAATAACGAGAGACTTACCAAAGAAGCCTGTGATGGTTTGCGGCCATCTTGTTTTTGTGGTACCAGTAAAAGCAGCGTGTGCATACTTGCAGGTTTACGGGAAACTCCTACCAGGATTTAGTATTAACGGAATCAGAGATAATATTACCTAATACTAGTTCCCTCGATTGCACTGATTCATGAAGTATGCACAATACTCAATAACATGCAACAGATACTCTCACCTCATATAATTCACCTTCTACAAGTCTTTAAATTGAATTTGACTGAGCTAAACCGACAGCCTGATTGAAAATGAGCTTTTAACTACACAGTACACACACACATAGAAAAGCTTATCCTCTAGTGATTACAGCAACAACATACTGAAACCATGTCATGGTTTCCACTCCATGAGTAATACGAAAACATTTCAATTTACCCAATTTTGAAAAAAAAAAACCTCTGACTCATTTAAAAGGTTGTCAATTTATTAGGCTGGTGCGCAACGAAGAGAAGGGTACTCAATCCTGCTGGAACAAATGCAGTTTGTAAATGAATTTGAGTCCCCAAGAATTTTTTTTGTTCTATGCAATAATACTATGTTCCCTTTGTAGCATATTGGTAACACTCACATAAGCCTGTATAGAGTTAAGTTCAAACTCACTCATAATTTCATATAATGCATACTGACAATAATACAAACTTCAATATTATAAAGAAACTAATTTAGTCACTGACGCATCCCAAACTACCATATTAAAACCTACCTTAATTGAGAGCTGAGAAACATGATAAACAAGTTTAACAGATCATTCCGACCTCAAATATATCCAAGGACCTGAAGCTAGTTGTTTCCACGTGAATGTTACAATCCTCAAATGAACAACCAACAGCTCTAAATGCACATGTGTAAGTTCTGATCCTTGCACCGAATATCCTCGTGTAATTAGCTATGGAGAGATGTCGCTACTGAACTAACGCACTGTGTTTAGCTACCCACCTTGCAAGAAAATATTTCCAATTTTTGCCGTTAACATGAGAAGCACTTAAATGATGCACGCCACGAGAGACTACTTGTGATCAAGTTTTCCAGATGGTTAATCGGAAAATTCAATAACTCGCTCCCATCGCAAGTTGGGTTCTAAACTGCCGCTCTTGCTGCTGCTTTAAGATAGGTTTATAGGGATGCGCAGTTGATCATTCAATTTCTGATAAAAGGTAGCTGACCTTTCTTGATTTCCCTTGAAAGCAGAGTATAGAGAGTTTTGCAAGATTCTGCCGACGGTAAGAGACGTTTTCGCTCCATGACACCGAATGGAGAATGCTTCATTGCATAATCTAGCTGACTGGGTTAGGCAGAGGAATTGCAACCTGTGCATGACAATCAGATGCACTCCACATTTGATTGCAAGTCTGATGGCAGATTGATTGCAGGTGAGAACGTACTAAAAAGGTTTTAACCAACACCGTTCAGTACCTCATCTGACTCAACGTCTGCAGTTATTTACTGTTTTACTCAAAAGAGGCCGTCACCAACGACAGAGAGAGAGAGACTAAACTCAGAGTGAGCACGAATGTGAAGATGTGAAAACTTGTGAGAGTCGAGTGATAAATTAATTATGACTCCAGCCATTACAGGAATTTCAGGGTAGAAGGAAATAATATGTGCTGCAAGTTTATGATCATTGAAAGTGAAACAGTGGGATGATACCTCTAGAGCTAGGTGTGGTTTTATTTAGTACAGCTTACATGCATATGTGCTCTTTGATAATAATCAATCTTGTTATTCCTCTCCTTGGAATAATGTAAGTGAAAAGGAGACAGGTAAGAGAGGGAACAAAGTAAATTGGCAACATCCAGGTTTCATATTCAAAGCACAGTGATTCTTTACTGTTGTTTCACTTAATTCTATAAGCAATGAGTTGAGAGGTAGATTAAAGCCTTAGGAATTCACTTGAGAGTACTTAGTCAAAATACTTTGGTGTTGGTCTTGGTGAATCCTATTGAGAGACGATTTATCTACTGATGGTCACTGAAATACTTTTTAGTGTGCTCAAACTGCAGATCATTCACTGGCAATATTTAATCGATAAAAAAAAGCATGAAAGACAGTGATGATTTGAATTACCTAATGACATCTCCGTGTGATCTGTCGATTTTCTTGTTTAGTTCGGCGATGACGCTGTGAAGCTCTGTGATTCGCTCTTCATACCTCACCGCTTGTTGGTCCAACTTGTCCTCGGTCTCCCGTACCTGCTTCGCCTTCTCAGCCTAATTAAAAATCAAAATTAATTAAGACATGGGTAAAACTGAAACTGCTGGGCATGAATAGGGTACCATTCCA
>JAIPMN010000982.1:14830-57804 GCA_020650975.1 Apostichopus californicus | reverse complement strand
ATCAGGTTAGGGATAGGTTAAAGAGTATCAGGTTAGGAGTGGGTTAAAGAGTATCAGGTGAGGGGTGGGTTAAAGAGTATCAGGTAAGGGGTGGGTTAAAGAGTATCAGGTAAGGGGTGGGTTAAAGGGTATCAGGTTAGGGATAGGTTAAAGAGTATCAGGTTAGGAGTGGGTTAAAGAGTATCAGGTGAGGGGTGGGTTAAAGAGTATCAGGTAAGGGGTGGGTTAAAGAGTATCAGATTAGGAGTGGGGTGATTAATATCAGGAATTTGGTGGAGTGGAATGAAGTGTACCAGGTCACTACCAGCTAAGGGACTAGGGAAAGAATATCAAGGAATCTGGTAGGGAGTGGAGAACCAGGTAAGAAGTGAAGCCAAATGTACCTTATAAGGAGGTAAAGTGTAGTTTACCCGGTACTGCATGGAGTAATGAGGAACAGCCACGGAAGTGGTATGAAGTTAGTTTCGATCATTTCTGATAAAGTTGTTGAATATTTCTCCTCTATTCACATTTTTGATGATATCATTCTCTTCTTACGACTAGATAAACATGGAGGCTGTATCTCTGAGTCGGAACGATGTAGGACACATTGCCATTGACGACATTGACCTGGAACCGGTCCCCTGTAGCACCCTAAGTACCCCAAAAACACCGACTGGTTCAACTACACCAGGACCAACCAGAGGTATGTTTACATCTCTCAACATCTAATTTCACATTTGAAAGGTTTGCTATGCACTGCTTGATCTAGTCCATTCAGGTTGAAGAAATTGAATAAAGTTAAATATCTCAGATGTGAGTTGTAAGTTTGGCAGACTTGAACTGGATAGAACTGGATGGTGTGTGTTTTACATGATAGTTTGTTTAAACTATCTGGATACAAATGTAACTGATGTTTGATTGTACTGCTTAAACCAGCTGTAACTGGTTAAAGCTGGCTATAGAATAGTAATTACCTGCAAATACTGCATCTGGTAGTGGTCAACATTGAGTTGACTTTTCTTAGATATGGTCTATAAAGCTGATTGGACCAGTTCTGAATGGTTAAAACTTGATTGAACCAGTTTTGAATGGTTAAAGCTGATTGGCCCAGTTTTGAATGCTTAAAACTGATTGGACCAGTTTTGAATGGTTAAAACTGATTGGACCAGTTTTGAATGCTTAAAACTGATTGGACCAGTTTTGAATGGTTAAAACTTATTGGACCAGTTTTGAAGGTTAAACCTGGTTGGGCCAGTTTTGAATGGTTAAAACTGATTGGACCAGTTTTGAATGGTTAAAACTGGTTGGGCCAGTTTTGACTGGTTACGACTGGTATCGATCAACAGTCCGTTGATTTTAACTGTTACAACGTTTGAAATGGTTCATATTGGTTAGAAGGGACTGTAACCAAATTCATCACACAACCTCTTGCATCTGGGTTTTGTCTTCTTACGTATGAACTGCTTCTGCTTGACAGTTGTTTTGAACAAAGTGCTTTGTGAACCAGTTCCATCTGGTTGGAACTGGCTTGAATAGCTTTCACCTGACATAACCAGTTACACCTGGTTGAAACTGGCTTGAACAGTTTTCCTTACATAAGCTGACTTCATTTGGTCTCTCTTTGATAAATGAGCTTTGAATTTAACTTTTTAATTATAATGTGGATCATTGTCTCCTATCCTTAAGTTCAAGTTGTGAGCCTTCTGACATATTCCATGCATAGCAACTTAGTGCTTGTTGCTACGATGTGTATATCGCATATATATCATCTGCCACTGTCTACCACTGACTGCCACAGCTGTTGGTGAATAGCTGAGTAAGTTCCTAAGAACTTCGCTAAAAGATTCCAAGGCCCCTTTAATCCTCCGAAAATCCCCAATTTACGTCCAACTTCTCCATCGGATTGCTGTGGACATTATTCGTAACGATCATTGAAGAATTGGCTTTGTGGAGTCAGACTGTTCAGGTGAGTTGATGTCGGGACTTAAGGTGACACAGATAGTATGTCTACTGCCATATGAATTAGCATAGTCATTACTGTGACTATAAGGTGCCACAGATAGTATGTCTACTGCCATAGGAAATAGTGGGTAGGCATAAAGATGACTATATAGTGACACAGATAGTATGTCTACTGCCATAGGAAATAGTGTAGTCATAAAGGTGATTATATGGTGACACAGATAGCATGTATACTGCCATAGGAAATAGTGGATAGTCATAAAGTTGAAATGCATACAAATTTATCATTGCATCATTAAAATATGTTAATGGCATTCAGTATGAAACCTACGGTGGTTGTCACAATCACCTCACCTAAGGACTTTGTATTGCACTTTTTATTACATCATAAAAGAGGGAAATGTGACTTTTTGTCATCTGGAAAAGTTAAATTGGTGTCGTACAGGGTAACTTGGAAATGTTGTTTAAAGTAAAGCCCTACCCAAGGATTTTAAACACATGGTTTCCATGGTTACAATAAACTGGGGGCAATTATTCAGTGTTTTATCTAGCAGTGTATACATGAATTGCAGTGTGAGAATGAAGTGAAATGATTTCCTCTCGTCAAACCATAAAAGTTTTTTTGGCATCTGGCCAAAAGAGCTAGACCCATTTGGTGGAAAGAGGATTCTTGGGATGATCAGCATTTCTTATTTACTTCCTATGCCTTCTTTACTTGAATGAACTCAATAGGTCAGCTTATGTGTGAAGTAGCTACTGCAGGAATCTAACATCTTAAACTTGTCTGTTTGATAATTCAGTTTTATAGACCTCAAAGTCCCTTACCAGAAAGTTTCATCACATTGGCATTAAGTCTCGAAAGAAATACCTTAAAAATAATATTGCCTACAGTAGCATATGTATGCTCAAGAGGCTTCATTGAAACAATATTTTGGATTTGTGGCATTTGTAATTTTTCTCTTTCTTTCATCTTTCCAGTTGTCACTTTAGACCCAGTCAATAAATCTCTTAGCTGGATGATCCTCCTCCTCCTGGCCATTGTGGGTATCGGAGTCTGCCTCCTCGTTATATGGTTACAGAGTTGCAGTTGCTGCCTGCGAAAGAGTGAATCTACGCTGACCGCAAACTACGGAAGCTCTGAACAGCCTGAAATGGAGAGTGATCCTAATTTACCGTTTCTATCGACTACTGGTGCTATTGAAATTGACGACGAGGAGACTCTAGTCTGAAGTCATTGAAAAATTAATTATTCACAAATTAGTAAAATGATATTCCGATGAGGAGACTCTAGTCTGAAGTCATCAAAAAGTAATTATTCACAAATTAGTAAATGATATTCCGATAAGGAGACTCTAGTCTGAAGTCATCGAAAAATTAATTATTCATAAATTGGTAAATGATATTACGATGAGGAGACTCTAGTCTGAAGTCATCGAAATATTAATTATTCACAAATTAGTAAAATGATATTCCGATGAGGAGACTCTAGTCTGAAGTCATCGAAAATTAATTATTTCACAAATCAGTAAAATGATTTTCCGATGAGGAGACTCTAGTGTGAAGTCATCGAAAAATTGATTATTCACAAATTAGTAAAATGATATTCCTATGAGGAGACTCTAGTGTGAAGTCCTTGAAAAATTAATTATTCACGAATTAGTAAAATGATATTCCAATGAGGAGACTCTAAGCTGAAGTCATCAAAAATTAATTATTCATAAATTAGTTAATAATATTCCGAATCATCCTACTTAGAAGATATATGTTTAATGTCTAAGTGAAGAAGCATTTCTTGTCATTTTATCTTAAAAGATATATTTTTGTTGTTGAATATTTATAATTATTTGTAAGCTTGCTGGACTGTTAACATGTTGATATTAAAGGTACATCGATAAATAATATGTTTCTTCAGCTGAGAGTAATCCTGAATTAATTTAAAATAAGAATAGAAATAAAATTTGGAGAGAAAAATTCAATGTTGAACCAATGACAGATTGTCTAGCAATCATATTTTACCTACTTTTTTAATTTCCTCTCTGATGTCCAAATAAAAATAAGTCCTTTTTTCTAAATTTTTCTAAATTTTCTAACAGTTTTGGTTTTACTAAGTAATATTTGATCAATGAAATTGCATATCAACTATTATATTCAGACAAATTTCAACAAAACTTTTCTTTTGATGAAATGTCAGGTACTGAGTTCCACATTGGAAAATCACTATCATCATATTTTCACTTATGATTCTACATATTCAGGGTTAACCAGTTAGCTGTGAAATTTTCATCAATAATACATCACCATGGCAGTAATTTTGTTCACTATCAGCATAATTTGTAAATACCAGAATGGTTGTGGTTTTAAATATTACATGACAACTCTGCCAAAAAGGGCATTTTAAGGCAAAATTTTGTACTACTCTAAACTTACAAAAGATTGTTTGCCACCAAACCTCCAAACAAAACCAAAGGTAAAGGATAAATTATTTTGCTATTTATGTTTATATATTGTTATATATTATTTCTTCTCAAGACGTAATTGTGCCATTATATCGTAATAATGCTTAATTATAACGTTTCACAGTAACAAGACTGGCCCTGTGGCAAATAATATTAAATTTAATAAATCCAAACAACTAAATTCTTGGGATCAAGTTAGTGAACCATTTATATTATATGATATTATGAGGTCCTTTCATTTGTTCTTTATCCTGGATCAATTATTAACCTTATTTAATTACATTTTATGGATTTTTAAAGATTTATTTATTCATCTACAGATCTGTGACTGTTTCAATAAACTTTTTTTCTTCACGTTCAATGACTGTAATCGTTGAGATGTGTTTTCTTTTCTTGTAAACCTGCTAAATACTTAGTTTGATATATCAGCGAGTTTGTTTTTAGTAAACTCATTGAATATTCATGATCAATGATAACTCTATATCACGACTGAGAAGTAGCAATAATTACTGTCAATATTAAAACCATAGCAAATTTTGTTTGAAGTTTGTAGAATCTACAGACTCGTTAATAAATCTGGCAAATTTTATTCAACTCAAAATGTTTAACGACAGATATGTCAATAAAAATATTGAATATTGATAAGAAAATTGGCATAGAACGGTGTTTATTTTCACTGAGCTTATAGGGCAGTAAGCTGGAAAGGTCGAAGTTTAAAATTTGGCAAACACACATTGAGACTTTAAGTCCTTAGCCTTTAAACAAACTCCAACATACATTACTTTTGATCAATGCCATCTTGTTTTGAGTAATTCTCAAAAAGTTTGGATAAAATCATGGCGACAGAACCTCAAAGGTTACTTTAAATAATAAATGTGACAGTGATGAAAATGCAAAGTCATTGAAAGTTTTGAAAATTTTGTAAGCATATCCTGGTTGAAATGGCTACAGCCTTTTATGTCTCTCGGAGTCCTCCATTCAAACCGATGTCGAGCTATGACAGGCTGTCTTTTCTAATTTCAGTTGCTGTTTTTCGTCTTTTGCTGGAAGATATATCTATCATAATGGATTTATGTTCATGTTCAATACATGAATGTTGCTTTAAGAAAGCAAACAATAGGTTCTTATTTGACACTTCTTAATGTTGCATGTTACCTCCTAGGGTGACTAATGTAAACTAACTTTTATCATGAATGTTGCTTTAAGAAAGCAAACAATAGGTTTATATTTGAAACTCTTAATGTTGCATGTTACCTTCTAGGGTGACTAATGTATGTTAACTTTTATCATGAATGTTGCATTAAAGAAGCAAACAATAGGTTCAAAATTGAAACTTTTAATGTTGTGTGATACCTCCTAGGGTGATTAATGTATAAACTTAATTAAACCATTAATATTACTTTAAAGGAGCTTAGAAGGTCTTCATATTTGATATTACATAAGTTGTTTGTGACTCTTAGCAGGACTCTACCTCTTTAATGAAACCTTGAGTACTGCTTTAAAACGAGCTTAGAATAGTTTGTGTTCAGTCGATACTATCAATGCCTTCTGTTCCTTGCAGCATAATTCTTAAATCTGAATAAAACCTGTCATGTCATTTATTGTCATTCAGTACTACTCAAATAACATGTTCTTGTTAAATATTTTACTAATACTCAAATTAATAATAGTGTTATTAGGAGTGTTAGCTCAGTGGTTAACGCCGGTGCCTTTCAATCATAAGGTCCCCGGTTCGAGTCACTCCCAGATTAATGTATGTCGTCCAGTTACAGAGTTGTTGACAATTGACAACTCATAATCATGGACGTTAAATATGAATGTAAGAGACTGACTTCGGTCAGCTTGCGGCTTTGATAAGCCAATGAGGCTTCTTCGCAAGTTCCTGCTTGCAGGAGGATCTAAAATACATACATTGTTTGCACTGTTTTTCCTACTGCAGCTGCAGGACAGTATACATACACATACATGTTCTTGTTTATTATTTTACTAATACTCAAATTAATGATAGTATGATTCCACTGTTTTGTTACTGCAGCTGCAGGACAGTATGACTGCACATACATGTTCTTGTTTAATATTTCACTAATACTCAAATTGCAGGACAGTATACATACACATACATGTTCTTGTTTAATATTTTACTAATACGCAAATTAATAATAGTATAATTTCCACTGTTTTTCATACTGCAGCTGCAGGACAGTATGACTGCACGTTTGAGGAGGACATGTGTTTGTGGCAGATAGATGACGCTGGCGACTTTGACTGGGAAAGAAGCCAAGGACCAAATTCATCACCAAACACTGGACCAAGCTCTGATCATACGATAGGCAGTTTCTTAGGTAAATATATAATATTTATCTTAATTTCATCAACCTTGTACAGAAATGACCAAGATAAATAGAAAAACAAACAAATGAATTTGACCCTTGGTAAAGAAAAATAATGTAACATGGTCATCAACATAGGATAGTATTCATGATAAAGAAGAACACCATCACAAAACATTTAATCAAATCTTCTTTGTTTTTGAGGGGTTTATCAGGGTTAGCTTTTGCTTGCTTAAAAGTAAATTATATATTCTGAATTTGCAAACTTAAATTTTTGAACTGTATGTTTAAATTTCTACTATTATTCATCATCTGATGGAGCCAGACATTCAAGCCCTCTCAGTATATGCAAATTGTTTTACATCCCTAGATCATACCAATTATTGTCTTTCTAGCATTTTCTAGATAATTATATACAGATGAACTGTAGTCTGTGGTCTGTATCAGCACATCCCAAACAAGACTTTGCCGCAAAGTTTTAATATATGCCAGCTAAGTGGTTGGGTCTGGTAGTACTTCTTACGTCAATATTATCAATATATAAGCCCATGTTTAGTGACGCATTATCTTGCCCAAGAGGGATCTGTCCCTAACTTTTCTTCCGGCGTCTCACATGGGACGGGACGGGAGGGGAGGGGAGGGGAGGGGGAGGAGATAAAAAGACAACAATCTGATCATTCATGATGTTCCACTAAGCATAAGACCTCTCTGGGACGTGAAGTCCACCAACCATGGTGCCACTGCACTGCCAATGGGAAAGAGGAAAAGTACATGTTAGAGTTCTACAGGTCATATGGGTGGACCAAACTCTGTTTACCCACATGCCTGTCACATTTCAGCAACATTGTCATCCAAACCTGTAGAGTAGCTGCAGTTTTCTCAGTAAAACTGACAATATAACGTTATCAGAGGTCATGGTGTTTCAACAACGTATGAACAAAAAGCTTTCAACTCAAAGACTCAGTATTGCTGTATGTTCTGCTAAATGTAAATACAGATGAGTCTGATCTGCTATAACCCTTCAAACGGATGGTTAAACAAGTCTTGATCTGATATAACCCTTCAAACCTGATAGTTACCTTACTTGTATAACACCATTCAGTTAACATAAAACATAATCAGGAAAGTGATAGCCTGTGACCTAGGTCTAGGGTCACCTACAGTTTGAAAATTTACTAGTCTATCCTATATTTGGCTCTATTTAGGATACTATTTAATAGCAAAGGCCAGCGGTCAACAGAAAGATGACTTGGCTAGACTGATAACACCAGAGATCACTGCCCCAAACCAAGGTTATTGCCTACAGTTCTGGTACCACATGTACGGTGTCTCCATCAATGCACTGAACGTATACGTGCAAACAGATGGAGGCTCTGGGACTCTAGAATGGACACGTTCCGGTAACCAAGGAGACAGGTGGACGCGGGGTCAAGTCTTCTTGAAAAATTCATTTAAGGTACCGATAAATGTTATGATCGTTTTTTTTTTAATTACCATCATGGTACTTACTGTGTATAGTCATGAGAAGTAATATGGGATTGTAGAGGATATTGATGCAGGATCTAATATACCACATGTTGGATTGAGGTATTAAAATGTCTCAAAGAAACTGTAAATTGCAAAAGAAAGAGATATCATGAAATAAACTGCATGTATTGTTATTTTTGTTCCTTGCATGCTGTAATTTATAAAATACCAAATGAATGTTGAATTTTCATATCTTTGTGGTGATAATGTTAACCAAAACGACCAAGGTTAATTTCAATCTATTTTATTGTATTAAATAAACATTTTTGTAAAATTTGATAAAGTGTTCTATGAAATATGTTTGTAATAAAAGACCGAAGTTAATTTCAATCTATTTTATTGTATTAAATAAACATTTTTGTAAAATTTGATAAAGTGTTCTATGAAATATGTTTGTAATAAAAGACCGAGGTTAATTTCAATCTATTTTTTTGTATTAAAATAGACATTTTTGTAAAATTTGATGAAGTGTTCTGTGAAATATGTTTGTAATAAAAGACCGAGGTTAATTTCAATCTATCTTTTGTATTAAATAAACAGTTTTGTAAAATGTGATAAAGTGTTCTATGAGATATGTTCGTAATAAGCCTTCGTTTTTTTCATAGGTGGTATTTGAAGCCATCGTTGGAGAAGACTTCCTTAGCGATATCGTTCTGGACGACATCTTTTTCTTTGAGGGGTCTTGTCCTGTTGCAGGTAACAAGACCATCAAGATCGAAGCTTAAGAGGACAGCAATATATTTAAACAAGAAAGAAAAATGAAATTAATAAGGAGACAACAGGGACCGATAATTTCCAGTCAGTTATGAGCTATTGATAAATTTACAACAACGTCAGTAGTAAATGCAACTCATGGGTGGAAATAGTGGCGAGGACCAATGAAATTTGATGTAACTGCTTTGAGATAGGACTAAGTGTGTTAAATATTAATTATGTATCTGTGTTTTTTTCTGAAGTAACTAGCAAGTTTTCTCGTGGCCGAACTACGTACTAGACAATTCCATACATCTTAGTCTTCTTTACTTTGAATTAAATTATTGAATATTATCTTAAACGTATCGAATAGTTCCCGTTTTTGTCTTGTATACAACCATCATTGAATCTCAGGCTCAAGTAGAGTGCTATATATTTTTGGGGATTCATGGGTTTACATGAAGTAGATACTAATTATAATGGTTTAATTGTTTTAGTGTAGGTCTTTTGTGCCATGTTTAGTATTCTCGTTGGCTACAAGGATACCCTCATGTGGCCAACAAGTGGCTGGTTGTGCCTAACGTGTTACATAAGTCGATGGAGAGAGTGTAATAAGTACCTGGTGATCGCCATGGCAATCATCTTTTTCTCTCTCTTTGCTGCTGCTGGTCGGTTGTTACAGATCTCTGTGACTTTGAGTCGTCTCTGGAAGTCTGTGGGTTTTATCAGTATGAGAGTGACGTCTATAACTGGATCATAGCTAGCGGGAGTGGAGCCGATCCTTCCCTTCAACCACCCACAGATGTATCTTATCAAACATCCTTCGGTAAGTCAATGTACACATTTTCATATTTCTGTTAATATCAGTGAGTATTTTACTGTCAATACCATTTGTACAAAAGTCATCCCAGTATTAAAGTAAGCGCAATGCTGTCAAGTTCACATCCCCTTCAAGAATTATTTTATAGCAGAAATTAATTATGCAAGGATTAATGTTGCAATCTCTTCAAAACTTCTCCACAAGATCAGGAAGTTATCTCAACTACAAAAACATGTTTGAGGGAGCTTTAAAAACATAACTAATTAAAAAAAAACTTCTTATTTTATATTCTACATACAGACTATGCTATTGAGTGAAGTACATGTAAAGCCTGCATATATACTTAATTCTCCAAATTTCCATGTTTTCTCTTTCTTAGGACATTACTTCATCTTTAACGAGACTTTTGAGAATCCTGTCGGCAGCAACGAGGCTGTGTTCTACACACAGAGGATTTCATCTTCTGATACGTGCGTCAGATTCTGGTATCGTACGAACGGACCCACGGCCACTCTGACCATCTCACAGATGGTCAACGGAAATGCACTCCCTGGAAGGACATTCTCTACGGGTCAAATTGCCACCACGAGATGGCATCTGTCACAGACCAGCTTTGTGGGCTCATTTGGATATAATGTACGTGAATATTCATTATGATTTATGAATATGTATTTTAGCTGTAATAAATATATATATATTTATATATATAGATGAGACCATGTTGTTTGTAATCAAGGCCATGTACTGAGAGATCTACTTAGTACTTTATTGCAGTGGTTTAGGCAAACTCAATTAAGGTTTTGTGCTAATTTTCAAAAACATGACATGTGGATAATACTTTAACCCTATGCAGTTTATCATAATTAAAGACAACTTTATTGTTGATATTTCTGAATGCATAGTAGGCTAGGTCTTTCATACAGAGTAGGCTAAGCGCATGCATTAAGATGGTCTGGTAGGGATAGGCCGTAGTGATAATAGTCTGTTTTAGTGAAGCTTAACAGATTTAACATTGGATATGAAATCGGCCCCCAAAATATTTTGTGTCTGTTTTTAGGGCATGTGATGACAAGCTGATGTGCTGTGCAAATGGAACTCAACTATTCTAATATGACAAGGAAAATGCAAAAACGAAAATTGCTTTTGTTTTTATTCCCACTAGCTACAATTTGCAGCTTCCCTGGCAGATGGTGACACATACGTAGCTGTCGACGACATCGAAATATCCGGCCAGGCCTGCGAGCAACTTGCCTCTTGTAACTTTGAAGGCAATCTGTGTTCGTATTTGAACCTCGGCGGAGATGACTTTGATTGGCGTCGTCAACCAGGCAGCTCTACGTCACCTTACAACGGTCCGAGCAGCGATCACACGTTCGGATTATCCAGCGGTAACTACGCCTTTGCGGATACGTCCTTCCCCAGGGTCCAGGGGGACCTTGCCTGGCTGTTAACGGACACAGACCTAGATGTCGGGGTGTCTTACTGTCTCTCCATGTGGTACTATATGGTTGGCGATGAGACATCTGAGACAAACACTCTGATCCTATACCAGAGAGAGAGCGATGCAGATCAGGAAACCTGGGTATATCTGGGATATTGGAATTCGACTGCCAAGAGGAACCAGTGGTTCCATGAGCTGGTTGATATTGTCCCTCAGTGGTCATTCATCCAACTGGTGAGTTTTTGTATCTAGCAGTCCCACCCCCTCCTGTAACTCTCCAATATTGTTTCTTTTGTTTTGTGTGCAAGGAAGGTGAGGTTACCTCAGTTTGCAAGGAGGTGGGTTTACCTCAGCTTGCAAGGAAGGTGGGATTACTTTAGTTTTGCAAAGGTGGGGTGACCTCAGTTTTGCAAGGAAGGTGGGTTACCTTAGTTTGCAAGGAAGGTGGGGTTACCTCAGTTTTGCAAGGAAGGTGGGTTACCTTAGTTTGCAAGGAAGGTGGGTTACCTCAGTTTTACAAGGTAGGTGGGGTTACCTCAGTTTTGCAAAGAAAGTGGGTTTACCTCAGTTTGCAGGGAGGGTGGGTCTACATCAGTTTTGCAAGGAAGGTTGGGTTACCTCAGTTTTGCAAGAAGGTGGGTCTAGCTCAGTTTACAAGGAAGGTGGGTTTACATCAGTTTACACATTGTTCATGATGTATTTATCTCTGCTCAGAGCTGGTAACCTTATATTAACTTTGATTGCAAGACAGCAGTGCTTTAGACAGGTTTTTGATGTTATAATGATGATTTATATGTAATGGAACTTAATGTCAAGACACTGCTTTTTCAAACTTTTTCAAAGGATAGCCATAAATACATTAAAATAGATGCAGTGATGTCTCAAAAAAAAAATCATTACTTAATTATTGCATCATCTGTTTGGCACAAAGATGAGATTACCCAGCAAGACTGGTTGAGATTTTTGATATTATCAAAATTTATTATTCCTGAAACCAACCAGTCATAGGGGATATGTGCTAGGTATAAATTTTTTTTTTTGGGGGGGGGAGTTATTTTTTTTTTATAACTGGAAATCGACAAATTAAAACTGAGGTTTCGAAACTGACAACCACATTAAAGAAATATAGTCAACGGAAAACCACCACCAACTAAAAACTGAATAACCTAATAGGTGGTTGACCATGGAAGTTTATACTGGTACAAATCCTATTTCTAGCCAATAATTTCCCCTTCTGCTCTTTCAAATTTTGTTTCCTTTCTGGTCAGATTTTTGAAGCACAGGCTGGTAACGTGATTAGTGGAGGGGTGGCTATGGATGACCTTCAGATATACCCAGGGGTGTGTGTCGCCCCTACTGTGCCATCCTGTGTCTTTACCTGTGGTGATGGTACATGCTTGGATGATGCGAGACTAATCTGTGACTTCAGAGAGGACTGTAACGATGGATCTGATGAAGATGCATGCGGTAGGTATAGGGTAGCATACGCCGATTAAACGCCCCATTGACTTACACACTAATTCACAAAAGTAATGTGGTCTCTAAGCCTAGATAGAAGTTCTCACTAGCTAAATGCTACCTATCACTGGATAGCTGACAAGTTAGCCTTTCATGGCATAATCAATTTTCTGTATCATGACCGTTCAGATATTTTTGCTATCAGAGCCTGAATTTTTTCCTGGGAGGCCTAAAGGGGTCTAAAATTGCATCGATTTACCCAATTTGTGCACCACATGTACTTCCATTCATGTTCTTTAACATGCAAGCTATAAGAAACCAGATCCTGATTGATAACAGGTCAAAAAAGATGTTCCCCTGCTGCTTTTTGCACTTTTCCTGAAGGTGAACAATCGGGCGGATGGATTTAGACATGCATTGTGGGTAAATAGTCAAAGAGTATATCTATCCACCTGAGGCCGGCAGGATGCTCATTGTTACTACAATCAGGCATATAAATTTCAAGGAATTTTACATATTAAGGAAAATGCATTTTCATGTACAAAAGAACGCACTTCCTTGACATATCTTTCCCAGAAAGAAAATTCTTAGAATATTTTTGCGAGCAAAGATACAAATAATTAGATGCGATTATAATCTCATCAGGTTATTATCTCATTTTGTGGATTTTTTTTAGAAGGATTAGTTTACTATCTGTTATGCAATATTTTGAAAATTAATCTAATTTTCTTGAGGATTGTAATAATTTAACTTTGTTCAGACATTGATGTAACTCTCTCTTAATGTTGAATTTAAGCTTAGTGAGTTGGGAAGGGGGGGGGCGGGGAGGGGGAGTTCAGAGGGTTTCTTCCTCAGGACCTGAATGGGATGAAGAAAAATGTATTCTCAGTTTTACAAAATACTTCAGGAAAATAAAGACTTCAAAATGGCGTCCCAGAGACATAATTGTCCCTGGGGTCTGACCTGGCACTATTAGACACCACTGTTTGTAATTCTAGGGTCTTGGGTCTCTCTCATTTGCTAATGGAAGGCTCAGAGCATTATCGTCTAATCTGTTTTCTCTCTTGATTCCCATCTAAAAGGCGACTGCAGTTTTGAGGATGGTCTCTGTGGTTACTCTGACATCAGCACGGGTTCATATCAATGGGTTAATGTCACCGGTAACAGCGCCACACTGACCTCTGGACCTAGCATAGACCACACCCTGGGAACTGGTGATGGTATGTAAAAGAAAATAAATTCTGTTTCTCTTGGAATAAAAAAAAAAAATTCTGTGGAAGACCAACGTTTAAGGTTGTAATATGTTACATGGTGTTAAGGAATAACTTTATATCAATGTTTACTTTTCGTTTTCCTGATCACTGTTCAAATGTATGTAGTTAGATTGTCGCGAAGAAGCCTCATTGGCTTATCAAAGCCGCAATCTGACCGAAGTCAGTCTCTTACATTCATATTTAACGTCCATGATTATGAATTGTCGATTTTCAACAACTCTGTAACTGGACGACATACATTAATCTTGGAGTGACTCGAATTCGGGACCTAATGATTAAAAGGCACCGATTAAAATGATATATATGTCCCTGTATCTCCTTAGTAGACAGTTCAGGACCATGAAAGGTATCTTATTTCTTTCTTAAATCATCTTAAGATTGTCAATTGTTCTTGATCGGTGTTCTCTCTCTTAGGTTAGTATTCATGTTTGAGGTTTCTAGTCGTGGCTATTTTTAAGCTTATTTAGTAAGCTGTTTTATATCTTTCTAACAATTCTTGAAGCATGTTACATTTTGATAAGTTGTCACATGTATGTGGCTTCTAGTGCTGGTAGTGTGAAGCTTGCATAATTAAGCTGTTTATATCTTTTCAGGCACTGTCTCAATAGCTTATATTTTTAATTATTCTTTTTTCCAGGTTCCTACATGTACGTGGCCGCTAGTGGTGGTTCTGGATTCAGTAAAGCGATCTTGCAGACATCAGATTTACGTAACTCCGCTCCTAGTTGCCTCCTAGATTTATGGGTGCATATTCAGGGACAAGGTGAACAATTCATTTCTATCCGTTAAATTGGTAATATTTGAAAAGCCCATTCCCCCCCACAATTTTTAGATAACAGATTAATTTCAGATTAATGAGTTTTCAGGCTATTGTATAGTTACACATATAACATGACATGACATGACATAACCGAAAATGACATGACATGACATAACATTGAAACGTAATGTAACATAACATAAAATAACAAAACAACATAACATAACAACTTGACATGCCATGACATAACAAAACATGACATGACATAACATTGTAACGTAATGTAACATAACATAACATAACACCATAACAAAACAACATAACATAACAACATGCCATAACATGATATGACATAACATAGTAACGTGATGTTACATAACATAGCATAACATAACAACATAACATTTTAACATGATGTAACATAACATAACATAATTATAGTTTTATGTTGTACATACCTGTCTTTTCTTCACCCAAGCTTTTCAAGTCCTACATATTTAAGTCATCTGTTCTTCTTCTTCTTTTTTTTCATCTTTCAATGTTTAGACATTGATCACTTTGGCATGTACTTGTTAGTTGGGTCAAGCAGAACTCTATTACACTGGATTGAAGAGGACCTGGGTGTTCTTTGGACCAGGATACAAGTTGGGGTCGGACGGGTCGTAGGACCATTCAGGGTAAGAACTATCGATTAGTCATTTTGAATTAGCTGTTTCATTATTACATTGTACAATAAATTCATGTGGGTAGTATCCTCTATGGCGAATGCCCTTTTCATTTGCTGCTGCAGTTTTATGGAACAATCTTCCTATTACTATCAGAAACTCTGCTTCTATATCAACCTTTAAGACTGCTGTTAAAACACATTTAATTTCTTCTTATTTTGCTTAATACCTTTTCTTGGTTTTGTTACATGTAAAGCGCATTGAGACCGCCTCAGGTATATTGCGCTATATAAGAATCTATTATTATTAGTAAGTCCTGATGCCTTACGAGCATATTAGTTTGGTTAGTATTTATCACAGGTTATTTAGCCAACGTCAACTCTTTTGAAACCGTACCTGACTCCGTAGGAAATCTCTTTTTGATGTATGTTCTGAGAGCTTTGCGACACGTTGGAAATGGTCACAGCCAATCCTACTCTGGGATTCCCCATCTGACAACCCCATCCAAGTAAAAGTGTTTTTGAAGTTTGAAAATACCAGACTTAGAATGTTTGAAAGCACTTGAATGGATGTCTAGTTTTTCATTTCTGTGTTTCGTTGTGACTTTTATGTTTTTTTTTCTCCCCTTGATTCATATTAGATTGATCTTGAAGCTCAAAGATCTTTCAGCAGTGTGGGTCATATGGCATTAGATGACGTGTCATTTCAGTCCTGTGGCTATCCAGGTAAGAAATATGTTTGTTAATAAGTGACTCGTTGAATAGAAAGAAAAGGGAATGTGTTAGTAAACCTGCCTTGATCTTGCAGGTACATTGTTACAGCACGATAATTTTATCTTTTACACTGCAGGGATTTACAGTAACGTAATGTGCCATTCTGCACCCATAATGTAATCCATTGTATTGTGTCCTACCATTCCATGCTGTAACATAAGGAAATCAATCCAGTTATTTATTTATTTATGTTTTGTCAGCCTTAATTCCATTCCTTGAATTGTCAGCGAATACTTGTCTTGAATCTCACATGATCTCTTTCAGATTCTCAAGTTTCCTGTCAAAATGATGAGTTCCGGTGTGCAAACCAGCGTTGCATTGATGGCACCAGAGTCTGTGATCTCACAGACGACTGCGGGGATCAGTCTGACGAAATCAAGTGTGGTAGGAAATAGTTATTAAACATTTAATCATCAGTCTGTGTTAATTTGGACATTATCTTAAAGATGTGCACCTATTGATTAATTTGTGAATGGTTTGTCTAAAGTTTGATTGAAGTTTAGCTTCTTTTGGTTCTATTTGTTCATATCCAACAGTGGCGAACTATCCCCTCCCCTCTCCTCTCCTCCCTACAAACCATACCTCCTCTCCTCCCTACAAACCATACCTCCCCCACCCTTTCTATCTCTGTATAAAGGAGATAATATGTTATACCTCACTCCGGGTTATAACCTGATGTCTTTGACAAACCACATCTTTAATGATTAAATTTCCTGCAGGTGACTATGTGACCTGTACATTTGAACACGGCATCTGTGAATGGGAGCAGCTACACACGGATGAACTGGACTGGGACCTGGAACAGGGTCTCACTAGGACATCTTGGACTGGCCCAGGATATGACCATACTACTTCAACTAACACAGGTAAATTCTGCATTAAAATTACTTATTTCAGTTTTGACATTTAAGTTATTTTTTGTTATTGATTGTGTGAATGATGTAAAACTGTCAGGGAATATTTTAGACAATGGAAAAGAGCAAAGAAATTTATGGATGGAAGAGGATTGGAACCAGTGTCCTCTGGGTTTTAAAAAAAAACAATCTCCTTTCTTTAATTATAAATTCTGTAGCTCTACATATGACATGATCCTAATTTGTGTACAGCAGCTGCTACAAAATTTGCACGAGTACAGGATTGGTAAAAAACTGTTAATCATTCTAACAACGTTCTACAATTTGGTTTACTGTTCCATCCTGTGTTTACTATAAGTTTTGCTTTTAAAATAAAATACATGATCGTTAGGTTTGACAACAGAGTCGTTCTCACTTTTTGCAACTCGAGTCCAAAACAATTAAATTTTCTGTTTATCATCTTTCACTCTGGCAGGAACCTATTTGTACATGGAATCATCCCCTCCCAGACAAGAAGGAGACAGGGCTCGGCTAGCTAGCCCCATCTTTGACCCATCCCCTCAGGAATGCCAGCTGAGGTTCTACTATCACATGTATGGTGCAGAGATTGGTAGCCTTGTCGTATACACTAGGACCCAGATCAACGGCCCTCTGACTGTCAAATGGACACGGACTGGCAATTTTGGAGATTTCTATGAAAGAGGAGATATATTTCTTAACATGGATGATCCCTTCCAGGTATCAATGTTTATCCTTTTTTGTGATTCTCACTTATTTTCCTTCTCCCCAGTCCCCTCTCTACTCCCCTCCCCCCCCCCATTTTCTTCCCCATTTCCCTCCTGTCTCCGACCTCTACCCTCTCTCCTTTCCTTGAACTAATGAACTGAAAATTTACCAGTTTGTTTCCTCAATGCAAATTTAAATCTTAGAACATCTACAGTATGAACAGGGGTTATTTAATTCACTATGACACTGGCAGATGTTATTATTGATTTCTGGCCACCGCAGTCCTTAAACAACAGCTAGAGAGGTCCCTGACAGTTGAACCCTACCATTGGCACTTTGCAACTAATATTATTATTTTTGATTATGGTGGTGGTAATGGTGGTGGTGAGGAGGTGACATATCCACTGATAACGGTGCTCAAGGCATATCACAACTCAATAAAGTCCACTAGTTTCACCGAGGACATTCAGTAAATTTCAAATTGTATATTTCTGGTTATAGGTCATCATTGAGGCTACAGTGGGAGACGGCATCCATGGTGACATTGCCATCGATGACACCTCCTTCACACCCCAGTGCGTCAGATCCAGCGAGGACCTTCCTGTAGTTACTACACAACCTCCCGTTGATGTCAGCACCACGGCCAGACCGTGTGTGTCTGATGACTTTGTATGTGATGACGGCACTTGCATCCATCTGGACTCGAGATGCAATGGTCAGGCAGATTGTCCGGATGGTTCAGACGAAGTCAACTGTGGTAAGGTTATCAATCTTGAAACATACGACTGTTCCTTTAAGCCCGTTATAAATATTGACAAATTAATATGGGGAAAATATATTATGATTGTAAAAAATAAGTTTCTCAAAGAATTATGTCTGTTAAAGATGTATTAAATGAAAATTGAGGGTTCTTTTTCATTTGTAATTACAAAGTGAGGAAGGAAAAAGTAAAAATAAGGTTGTTTCACTTGACATCAGGGAATAAGTTTTTCCAGTTTATCGCATCTCATATTCATATGATATGCAAAATGGTCAAGTAGTTAACTTACATCAGGAACTCCTTACCTTCTGGACAAAATACTTATGCATTTTCCTGCGCCATCGGCGCTCAACTCACAAAACAAAATACGACCAACTATATTGTAGCCTGCCAACGGCAGCCGGTCTAGCCAGCTCTATCTGGCCAGATCCGGTGCCTTGGTCTGATCATTATTTTCCTGTGACTTGCACTGTGAACAGTTGCAAGTCTGCATCGAGGGTTTTGATGAGAGAAATTCATCCGCTCATTATCTCCCGTTTTGGTGAGTTCGCTCCTGTTTAGTCCCTTTGGGACCCCTTTTTCCACGCCGGATACGTCGGTAAAGGGTTTTTCCCTCCTTTCGTGTTCGGCCGTAGTGTGGCTAGCTTCGAAGAGTTCCCTTCATATTGTTTTGTGTGGGGATTCGTCGGCCTTACCTCGGGTACGAGGTGTGCTTTTGGTTGCCTCCTGCTCGGGGATAGGTGGGCTCTTCGAGGATAATATACAAGTGCAGGCTACTTGACCATTTTGCATAGCAATTTGCAATGCGATAAACTGGAAAACTTTATATTCAAGTGCAAAGACGTGTAGCAGTTTACCTACACAGTATTCTATAATAGACAAGGTTTTGAGCTTGCAAGACTACTACAGAAACTCTTAAGGCTAAATTTTTCCCTGGATATATCACAGAATTAGTACAAAGACACACGCAACATTTAATTTTACAAAGTTAATGTGATGTAGTTCTCATGGGTAATTGTATATAATTGTCATATATTTTTCACAAGAGTAGAAAAACAAGTAGACTATATATGATTGGGACAGAATTGCATTCATTTTGATAGGTCTAGCTTAACACTGTTAGTGCTCTAAATTCCATATTTTAGGACACACAAAGAGAATTACAAATGTACTTAAATTGATTGGGTAGTCTCATGTTTTTTAATTGATCTTCCACAATCTCGTTATTCATTCAATAGGAGATTGTGACTTTGAGAATGACCAGTGCGGCTGGCAGATATTAAACACGGGCCTCTACACCTGGAAAAGACAACTAGCTAGAACAGCGCCCTCTGCGATAGCTCCCTCTGTTGACCATTCTACTCAGACTGGAGACGGTTACTACATGTACGTGGACAGCTCCCAGGGTACATTTGGGTTATCCGCTGTATTCCAAAGCCCACCCACACTAGGAAATACCGGAGTCAGGTAAGTAAGCACTTCTGGTAATAAATTCCCCCTGCCTTAAGTTTCGCATGATGAAATATTGCTACAACCTTATACCAATATCTTTGTGACCCTCCAAGTTACTTCTAAACCATTACGGAAATGGTTTTGTAGAGGATAATAAAATAAAGAGAGAAAATAGACTCTTACACTTGCTGCTATAAATTAGTTGATAAAATTTGGACACATGGCCTGGTGACCATTTTCTGTCATGTTTAAATGCAATACTGAAGAATTTTAAAGCTGTATTATTATTATTATTTTTTTAAATTTTGGTTGTATAATCCTGTTTTCTCAAAGGAACGATGCAGTTACTTGGTAAAATATCACTTTATTCCATCAAAATCTTGCCAGGAACACTTTTAGTACTAGGTATTAAAAATGAGCCCCACAGCGCCCCCCCCCCCCACACCCTCCTTCATTTTACCATGAATTTTTCCTTTGGCATATATTTTCAGAATCTCTGAGGAATGGTTGCTATCTCTGAAACAATTAAGAGAGGAGATTATAACAGAATAAATGCTTTTGTTTGATATTTTATTCTACAATGCTTGAGTAGCTCAACCAAAATCCATAAATTATTCAAAAATATCCTACAATCAATAAACCAATCAATCAATCATCCAATCAACAAGTTTGTTTCTATTGTTATCTATAGGTGTTCATTGACATTCTGGTATCATCTCTATGGTGGAGATGCTGGTACATTGATAGCATTCCTGTATGAGAACTTTGTTCCAGTAGATAGTTTCTCAGTTACCGGTGATCAAGGAAACCAATGGAACAAGGGAACCCTTGCGATTGGACCAAGGACTGCTGCAGAGTATTTGGTAAGGGAGGCAGCTTTCAGCTTTTAGTGAACTGTGGAGGGTAAATGATTGAGTGGTTTTTACTGTTAGAAGGGGTGAATTCTTAATAACTGTTACAGTTTGAATAGATGGTGCATCTTTGTGGGGGTTAGTAGATAGTAGCTGTTAGAGGGGTGCATATATAGTGCATCTTTGAAGTGATGAGTGGTTGATAATTGGTACAGGGTGAATAGATGGTGCATCTTTGTATGGGTTCATAGATGGTAGCTGTTAGATGGTTGCATTTATGGTGCATCTTTGAGGTGATGAATGGTTAATAACTGTTACAGTTTGAATAGATGGTGCATCTTTGTAGGGGTTAATAGATGGTAGCTGTCCAAGGGGTGCATAGATGGTGCATCTGTGAGTTGGTGAATGGTTAATAACTGTTACAGTTTGAATAGATGGTGCATCTTTGTAGGGGTTAATAGATGGTAGCTATTCGAGGGGTGCATCGATGGTGCATCTTTGAGGTGGTGAATGGTTAATAACTGTTACAGTTTTGATAGATGGTGCATCTTTGTAGGGGTTAATAGATGTTAACTATTAGAGGGGTGCATAGATGGTGCATGTTTTGAGGTAGTTTAACTGTGAGATGGTGCAGCATGCAAACTAGTGGCTATAGGTTATGGTGTAGATGATGTGCAGTTTTGAGAGGGTGTAGGCATGGTGTAGTTAGAAAAGGAATAAATTAGTGTCAAAAGTGAAGAGATATATGATCTAGCAATCCAGTGGTTATAAGGAGATGGTGCAGATATGGTGTTACCTTTTAGAGAGTGTGATCGAAAGTAAACTTTAACATATGAATTAATTGACAGGTGCAAATATGATATCACATAAATATGATCTAACTCTATCAGAGGGTGATTAGGTTTTATTGTAGATGGTGTTGATATGGTGTATCTTTCAGAGGTTGAGCACATGGTACAGGTGCAATATGACAGAGAGCTATGAGGTGTCATCTTGCTGTAATCTTTTTCCTGTTTTAACAGGTTCGTTTTGAAGCTACTCCTGGCAGTGGCTTTGGTGATCCTAACGGCCATGCAGACATTGCAGTGGATGATATTTCCTTCCAGGAATGTGGCAGTTCCAATGGTAAAGCCCTCATCTTCTGTACACAATGTCTAGTGTTTTCGGTACACAATATTTAGACCAAGAATCGTTAAATTTGCTATACACTGGAAGTTTTACTAACCTATAATACATACATCCAGTGAATTTCTTTTATTTTGGAATAATTAAAATCTTTGATTATTTTCCAAAGGATTACTTCCAAAATTCTTTCAGAGCGTGTTGCTGTTTTAGACAAGTAAAGTTTGGTCACCCATAGCTTTGTAACGGTTCTTTGTAACACCCCAATAATTGCAAGGTATTGGCCTGTAAGTCTGTCCTAAGGAGGCGATCTTGTCCAGCAAAATACCTCTTGAATAATACTTATTTATAAAACTATATTTTCCATGGATTTTTAACAAAGTTGCACCTTTTTGATCATTGAATTTGTATAGTACCACACCTCAATCATACTAAATAATCTGTGTACATTAAAACCATTTGGCAGCAAGTAATGAATGAGTTTTTTAATGTTCAATCAATTGCATCAGTTTTCCTTGCCTTTTTTTTTTTTAATTAAAATTTTATAAATTTAAACAATTTTTTTTAATATTTATTTGTTTCTGTTTCTTACAATTTTTTCAAAAATTTAAAATTAAAAAAAAATTAACATTTAAATATTTTGTTAATAGTCTTATTCCCTTCTTAACATTCTAAGATATCAACTGTGACTTTGGTCCGGCCGACACATCAACACTATGCGGTTGGATACAGGATACGGAAGACGATTTTGACTGGTCATTTAAAACTGGGAGCACGCCCTCGTATTTCACCGGTCCAAAGTTTGACCACACGACACCAGAGGGAGATGGTCAGTTATGTCTTGAATTTGCATACGAATGTAAAATTATTACTTTTTACTATTCTGCAAATGCTCTCATGCATGCATTAATAAACCCAAAAGTACTTAAGTACAGTTTCTTATCATCAGAGAGAGGTTGTGAAAGGAAGAGAGGAACATAAAGGGGGAAAAACTGTTTATTGACTGCATAAAGCCTGTGTAGGTGAAATATATAAATTATGGAGGGCCTGCTGTCTCAGTCCTTATAGAATCTAAGTCAAAGGTCAAACTATGTATTTCCTCAAAATCATTGTATTTTAAGCAAATCTAATTCAAATCAAAACAGAAAAGTTATTTGGAAAGCTTTTGATTCTTCTGCTAGATCTGGATTAAAAAAAATGTGTCAGACCCATGAATACCAGAACGACTCTTTGATCCACCAACTGAGCAATCTAGCCTGCAGTTGGTGGACCTCTTGCAAAGCAGCATGCCCAGTGTGGAGCCATAGTTGCTTTGTATAATTTGTAAACAGGAGCAGAAAAACCCCAGACAAATTCAAAATTAGCCAATTGATATTTTTTTCATCAAATTGAAAAAAAAAAATTTTGCAGAATTTTGAAGAAAAATAATTTTGTTTGTAACTTGCATTAATTTTAACATTATTTGGTATTATTAACATGTTGTATGTTGCATACTTTTAACAAGGCATGGCATGGTCATAAGGGCAACGTCCAGTCTAGCCACATTCTAGCAAATTTTGTATGAAAATTATTATTCACTTTGACAATTAAACCATAATTGTGATAACATATACTTATGAATGCTGTTCAGTTAGCATTAAACCATTGCCACAGAATTCATGTAGAAGTGAAATGCAAAAATAAATAAAATTAACATTTGACACGATGGTACTCTGTATAATTTCACATACTATGAAAAAATGTATATTTCCAGCCCAAAAAGAAACAAAGAAAAAAAATACTAAAACTTTTATATTATTTTGGCTATACGCCACTGGGAGTTTTCGTCTGGGAGTTTTCTGTCTTGCATTTCATTTTTCTGTATGATGTTTATGTATTGAATTTGATTGAATTCAGCCTTTTGTTTCCATATTTTACCATGAATATTAAGAACGGAATGTTCATGTCTGTTTTCCTAATGATAGGGTACTACTTATACACTGAAGTTTCTCAAGCCTCAAAGGGAGATGTGGCAAGGCTCTCTTCCGGTGAAATCAGATCGACGGGGAATAACGACTACTGTTTTAGCTTCTGGTATCACATGTACGGACCAACCATTGGATCGCTGAATGTGTACATCAAAACCAAAGACACAGAGACACAGGTTTGTAAGCTGAGATATTATATATTGATCAAAATATTGATTGGCATTTCAGGTAGGATTATTATGATTGATAATTGATCAATTGATTTAACGGGTATGTTGCCAATGTAATGACTGGATGGGTGACAAATTTCTTTACCAATGAATTGTTACCTTGTACTTTCTGAATGGATTGTTATCTAGTAATTAAATACTGATATAATATGACATGCATACTTATCAGATATTATACTAGTATATTCTAATATAAAAATTTCGTTTAAATTAAATACTGATATTAAGAATACTTAGAATGGTAGGCAGGACAACAAACAAACAAATAAATAAAAATACAAACAAACAAATAAATAAAAAGACAAACAAGCAAACAAAAAAGAAATAGATAAACAACCAAGTAAACAAACAAATCAGCAGAAAAACAAACATATAAACAAACAGGCAGACAGACAGAAAAACAGGCAGAAGCTAATAGACAAACAGACAAATAAATAAACAGGCATACAAATAAACAGACAGACAAATAAATAGACATACAAATAACAGGCATACAAATAAACAGACAGACAAATATATTGACATACAAATAAACAGGCATACACATAAACAGACAGACAAATAAATTGACATACAAATGAACAGGCAGACAAATAAACAGACAGACAAATAAACAGACAAATAAACAGGCATAATAAACAAATAAACATACATACAAATAAATAAACAGGCATACAAATAAACAGACAGACAAATAAATAGACATACAAATAACAGGCATACAAATAAACAGACAGACAAATATATTGACATACAAATAAACAGGCATACACATAAACAGACAGACAAATAAATAGACATACAAATAACAGGCATACAAATAAACAGACAGACAAATATATTGACATACAAATAAACAGGCATACACATAAACAGACAGACAAATAAACAGACAAATAAACAGGCATAATAAACAAATAAACATACATACAAATAAATAAACAGGCATACAAATAAACAGACAGACAAATAAACAGGCATAATAAACATACAAACAAATAAACAAACAGACAAATAAACAGACAGACAAACAAACAAATAAACAGACAAACAAACCAGAAACAAACAAAGTGTGAGGTGCTTTTACTTTGATCATTGATTATGTTATTTTGAAGAATACTCAGCTTTCAACGTTGGTAATATTGCCAAATGCTATCAGATAAAGTCTACACGTGATGTGTCCTGATGCCTATTTCTCTATTTAAGACATTAATCCTCTCAGCTTGTCTGATTCCCATTGATTTTACTTCATTCAGATCTTTCACAAACGAGGAGTCCAAGAATTTGCCTGGCTGAGCAGTTTCCTACCAATCTCTGTGACGTCTTCGTTTGAAGTCATCATTGAGGGGATAGGAGGACCAGGTTTTGAGGGCGACATTGCCATTGATGATATTATATACGAATCTGTAGCCTGCCCTTCTACACGTAAGTAAAAGTCAACTCTTTGCTGCCCTCACTTATGAAGTTGTACCGTACAGCAGTCATTCAGCCAGCACCGCACCCCTTGACCAATCATGATCCCTGCTTAACTCAACAGTCCTGACCTAACTTTAGATAATCGTCAAGAAGCACACGGTCAGCGACCGTTCTTCTGTGTTATTGACCGGTGCTCCTTTAGATCACATGTTAAATTATTTGTCTCTGATCGGTTAGATTTGTGGAGAGTGGGCAGTTCAGACTACCCATGAGCACACAGCACCATGCACATTACTGACTGTTTGTTAGGAAACAAATGCTACATGCTGAGTTTTCCTGAATGAAGTGGACATGTGCTCTGTCTGACTAATTCTTGTCCAATGGGAGCTGCATAAGCAGGGGTATCCACCATTTTGCACGTTGCCACGGCCACGGAAAGTAGCCCTGATTCACGTTACAACAATTATTCCAATAGATCACTTCAGACAGATGAAAGCCACAAGTCAAAAACGAAAAATGTTGAAAATCCAAAATGGAAGATTCTTTCAATATATGACTTTTGCTTTTACTATTCATTCTAGCTGAGTGTGAATTTGAAGCTGATTTCTGTGGTTGGACCAATGTAGACGATGACGCTGTCTCATTCGACTGGGAGAGAGGCGCCAATGGTGACGCCGTCCTTGGTACAGGACCAAGCACTGACCACACAACCGAATCACCGACAGGTAAACCAGTCTAAACATTATACGCTGATTGTACAAGATGGTGCCCTGCTTCTTTGATGATGAATTAGCATTGATCTCACACTTAATGTAACTTTGATATCATTAATGGGCTGTAAAGCACATAGCACACAGATAACATGATATTATACACATTCTGATGTTATGTTAGGGGAACAACCTGTGATTAGTGAAGACCCAGGGGTTGGTTGGGGGAGGGAGAGAGCAAGAAGGGGAATATTGATCAGAACCAGTAACAACTGTCGATGTCTGCCAATGCTGTTCGTCATGGAAACACTACAAATGTATGTTCAAGCACAAACTTTGAAGTTTTCTGGGAAAATTGTTTAGTGCAATATTCAAAATGTTGCTTTAGGGAAAGTCATCTTGACATTCTGCTATCTTCTTGGTAATGTACAAATGGGAAGGTATATGGTTGAGCTGTTATGGTAATAAGTATCACTTTAAAGATAGAAGACATATTCCTGTTTTTTACTGTTTTTTATTATTTCCTGACTTTTGAGACCTCATTTGACCTTGGACTTTTGGAACCTCATTTGACCTTGGACTTTTGGGACCTTATTTGACCTTGGACTTTTGGGACCTCATTTGACCTCAGACTTTTGTGACCTTATTTGACCTTTGACTTTTGGAACCTTATTTGAACTTTGACTTTTGGAACCTTATTTGAACTTTGACTTTTGTGACCTCATTTGACCTTGGACTTTTGGGGCCTCATTTGACCTTGGATTTTTGGAACCTTATTTGACCTTGGACTTTTGGGACCATATTTAACCTTGGACTTTTGGGATCTCATTTGACCTTGGAATTTTTTGGGACCCCATTTGACCTTAGACTTTTGGGACCTCATTTGACCTTGGACTTTTGGGACCTCATTTGACATTGGACTTTTGGGAACTTGTTTGACCTTGGACTTTTGGGACCTTGTTTGACCTTGGACTTTTGGGACCACGTTTGACCTTGGAATTTTGGGACCTCATTTGACATTTTACACCCTTTTGACTTCTACTTTTAGGATATTTTGTATTTGCTAATGCGGCTTTCAAAGCTGAAGGATCTGAAGCAAGGCTTGCGTCTCCGCCTTACTCAGTCAGAGGTGTACACTGCCTCTCCTTCTTCTACTTCATGTACGGGGATGACATCGGGACTCTCTACATCTACAAACAGGACTCCGGTGACCAATTTGTACCTCCAATATTGGTCAAATCTGGTGACCACGGAATTTATTGGCGGCAGGGAGAAGTGGAAATACATCCAACTCTCGACACTGATTTCAAGGTATCATACGTTCAATCGATTGATAATATTTTATAAGCTGATTAGAGCGTTGTGGTCAAGCGGTTAAGGCAGTGGACTTGTGATCTAAGGATTACAAGTTCAAGCCCTGGCCAGATCATTGCGTTGTGTCCTTTGGCAAGACACTTTATCTCCATTGTCTCTCTTCACCCAGGTGTATAAATGGGGACCTGTGAGGTAAACTGTCAGTTGGGGGCTGTACAGCCATGTGGAGGGATTGTCTCTATGTTTGACAGGTTATCATTGACCAGGGTAACATTGTGATGCGCCTTGAGCACCATTATGTGTGGATATGTCTGCGCTTTATAAATCCTTAATATTATCAATACTACATATTTAAAACAGCTGCTGCTTTCATTCAATTTTAAGAAATATTATCTCTAATTTTAGTTTTCAAATCTTTTAAGTTAAATTAAAATTTGATCGCAATTTTTTTCTATCTATTCAGATTTACTTTGAGGTTCTGGCCGGTTCTTCTCTCGAAGGTTCTATCGCAATCGATGACGTCGTCCTCACGCAGGGTCTCTGTCCTCTGGAGGACTTCTGTGATTTTGAGAGAGGACTTTGCACCTGGCAGAACGACTTCACTCACGATGATTTTGATTGGCTGAGAGATGGTGCTGGGACAGGCACAGGTGGAACCGGGCCACAAGAAGACCACACTCTAAACTCAAAACGAGGTGACCATTTTATTAGATAAAAATGATTTGAAAACTTATCTTTTTAGGCTTGAGTATGGGCATTAATCTTATTCGTTGTTTTATTCACATTACTGTGCTAATTTTTATATATATATTTATATTTTTATGTTCTCAATTGTAGTTTATATCCCTGTCTTATATCTTTTTTTTACTTTTATTGCTGTTGTTATTACTTTTAGGTAAGTTTGGTAATTTCATATTCCAGGTATTGGTTCTTTTGTACAGTGCTCTTGAGCATGTTTTATTTCATGACAACAGCACTTTAATATATGGTATATGATATAAACAAAAATAATAAGAATATCATATTGTGAAAAAGCGTAGGTTTGTCTGTGAAGCTGTTCACACACAAGTAGAAATATGCAGATATTTGAACCCTATAGGTGATACCAAATATAGTGTTTTGTTGTGTATTTCAAAATACTAAAATAGTTTGACCTCTGATTGACCTGGCAAGAGGTCCTGAGGTGGGGGAGAGTGGCTGTTTCATGAAAGAATAGACAACTTTTTTTTGTTTGTTGAGGATCAGTTGTCTATGCTGAGCCAGTGATTGGCTGATAAGTGAAGTATTGTAACAATGGCACGGCAAAGAAAGCCATGCATGTACCTTAAGCCAGGAGATAGTGTGTTGTTGCGTAGAATAAGTTCATCTCTCTATAGGAAATGTGCGTAAAATGTGAAGTGATAAGAATATGGGCCGATGTAAACAGGTTTGTTTCTGGTGTCGACATTATGGCAGGTTCATTTCAATAAGAGACAATTTCTAAGTATCGGTTACAGAATATGTCTTGTAGAGAATCAGCGTATCGGCCGCCGTAAAAATCGTCTAGTTCGTCAATTTTGTACAATAGTATCCTTAATGAATAGAATATAAGGATAGTTTACTTGTGCAGTATCAACATGTCAGTCTATATCAGCTGCATTCATCTTATCAAAATATCTCGGTGGTTAAACGGACAAATAATCCGTAGGAAAGTGAGAAACAAAACATAGTGGGACAAGTTATAGCTTGCTTTTGTTTTAATTTGTGATGAACTGATAGATATGTTTATAAATGGTCTGTTTATTTCACGATTCATCTCGGTTAGGTTACTATATTTATGTCGAGTCGTCCAGCCCGCAGCAGAAAGGTGACAAGGCATGGTTTGTGAGCGATAGAATACCACCCACTGGAGGTGAGGTTCATAAATTAAATAACCGTTTCAGTTTCTCATCACCCTCATCCCCCCCTCCCCCCTCTCAGTCTATACAGATGCCATGTGCCTTTTAATCTGTGTTCCCTGGTTCCTCACCCCCTCATGCCCTCACCCCCTCATCCCCTCACCTGCAGAATCACAAAAAGGAGCATGAACAACATATATCAAACAAACTATCAAACATTAATAAATATATTTTATATTCCAATGGCAGAAAGTTTGCACAAAAACTTTGGCCAAAATTTTTCAAGTCAGATTGCCTTTCTTATCTTTTTATAATCTGTTTTGGGCCGCTAAAACTTAGAGTAAGATTGGCAGGCTTTTATAATCTAATTGTTTGAACAAATCAGATCTCTGACATAAAATGAAAGTTCTCCTGTTCCGTTTTGCTGCATTCCCAAATCTTGCAAATAGTGAAAACGCAAGAAAAAAGTGATGGGTAATTTGACGTTTGGCATGATACTAGGAATAAAAATATATTTTGATTATTAATAGTTCTTGTCATTCTATAAATTTTATCTATTGCTTACTTGAATCCATTGTAAACTAATCTTAATTTCTCATTCCGTTGCTTGTTTTTCTTGGGGGGATAAATTTCATTTTCAAATTTCATTCAGGACGTTGCCTCGATATTTGGTACCACATGTTTGGTAACGCTGTTGGAACTCTAAACGTCTACACGCAAGGAGCTAATTCCGTCAGCCCCGAACTGCTGTGGAGTATTTCTGGAAGTCAAGGAAACGTTTGGAACAATGCCAAGTTGAACCTCCAATCAGGAACAGAGTTTCATGTGAGTGAAAATGACAAAAAAAATCATAATTTAAAAATCTTGAGAATTAAATAATTTATCATATTTGTGGTAAAAGAAAATGAAAAGGATATAAACTTGTTAATCCAGCATTCAAGGAAATGGCTTCCAAACATAAAATGTTGTGGTTTTGTTAGATTTTTAAGATATCTAAAAAAAAATTGTAATGTATTTATTGCTAAATCATACAATTGTGTAGTAAACCTTGCCAGATTTTTCTTCCCTTACATAACCTGAAGTCCCTCTTTACAAAACCATATTTATTTTAATCATCCTATTTGAACACAGTTACTCCATATTTAAAGTTTGTAGACTCAGAAATCAAGAACTGCTGAACGAATCTATTATATATATTTCTTGTTCTGGATAATTACAGATCATCTTTGAAGGTGTGGCTGGATTCAACTCTAGTTCAGATATAGCACTGGACGATCTCTATATTGAACACATCCCATGCCCTGTCACACAACCACCCCCAACCACCCCTACGGTACCACCCACATATCGTAAGTAATTACCACTAACTTCTTGAGACTGCTTACCTTTTCTTTTGGTAATTGTAGGAATTAAGTAGCACCCCTAGACCCCCCCCCATACATGGATGTTGGTTTCACCAACCCCAGGGTTACACTCCCCCTCTTTTCTTTTTATTTTTTAAATCCTAGATCTGTCTCTGTGTGTTGCAGTATTGTCATATTTTTCCACACTAATAATCACAATATTGTATCTCTATCTTACCTCGATTCATCTATTCCAACAACAGCCCCAGATTCTCACGACTGCAATTTTGATGCCAACAACATTTGCCTCTGGACGCAGGACAAAAGTGACCGGCTGGATTGGACGGTCAAGAAGGGTACGACCAGCAGTTCAGGAACTGGACCCTCCAATGATCATACCACTGGCACAGCAAACGGTGAGTTAATTAAGCAGTCATATCTATTTCTTGTGACAGAGGGCGCTGTCCATATCGGTCCTATCCAATATCCACAAAAGTTGACAAGTTGCAGTCTCTGAAATCGCTGATAATTCCTTTGACGTACACTTCTGGGCAAACTACCAGCACAGTCCCTGATTCACATTTATATAGTGTGACATATTTCTTAACCAGTGCGTTTTAGCAACGAAATGTGTGCTGCCCTCTTTGCGGTTTGGCAACTTCACACACATCTGATAGTCGACCTATGAGAAAGCTTCGCTGATTTATGACCAGTCACGTCCTCTCAAATGAGTTTAAGCTTTGAGCGTCATTAAATATTCTACGGAAGCCTCAAAAATATACTGGACTTTATACCTGCGATTTCAAGTCGATCGCTAGTGGTATACAATTTTGTTAGTAGTTATTGAGGTGAGACCTCTTGAGACATATTTTTACAACTATCACATGTACAGATAGAGAAATACAACATTTTTGGAGATCATATAAACAGAACTTTAAGGCCGATATAACAGCGCCCTCTGTGGAAATGTTGAAGATCACCTTTAAGTGTTGTATATTTTTCTTTGCCTGTGCTTGATGGAAATAAATTAATCTAGTCTTTGAATTTATGCCCAGCAGTTATAAGATTTATCAATTTGGGCTAAACCTAAACATTGATAATCACATCAGAGAGCTAGTAGCACATGGTCGATAAAATTATAACGTTTTGTCATTCGTTAATTTTGTTTTTAATTTGCTCTGATAGAATATGTCTTTTTTGAACGATCTTGTTGACATTTTTAGTATCTGAATTTCCCACCTCTAGGATACTATGTTTACTTGGAGACTTCGTCCGGGTCAAACAATTACAATGCCCGTCTGGTTAGCTCTACTCTAAGCAGCGATGTAGATTACTGTATGGAATTCTACTACCACATGTACGGCCAGAACATAAACCAACTTAACGTCTACCTCCTGGATCAAATAGAGACAATGATCTGGACCAAACAAGGCAACCAGGGGGACAAATGGTCTCAGGCTGTTATCCAGTTTACTCATACCGGCACTTACCAGGTGAACATTGATTGATTTTTATTGGAGGGGGGGGGCAGGGGGAGACTGCTACTCAACTACTACATGTATACTTTCTAGACTTAAGTTATTTTATGCTTTGTGTTGTTATTAAGTTTCCAGCTTGTATATAATCTATTGTACAAGTTGCAGCCCCATACCGACGTACAGTAGAAGGTGGAAGTATTATTTAATCATGGATGGTCAACGATTTTTAATGGGTGGACATTTCATTGTTCTCACTGCTCTGTCTTGTAGGTAACCAATGATGAAATCAAGATCTCAGCATCGCACTAGATCAATCCATTTATTTTATTTTTATTTTTATCCAAGGTGATTGTGGAAGCGCTTAAAGGGACTAGCTTTCAGGGAGATATAGCCATGGATGATATCAGGTTTTATGTCGGCACCTGTCCTCCAACAAGTAAGAAACCACTTTTAGATTTCTAAAAATGGCTGAAAATGTTAATTCATGAAACCTGATATAAATATTATTAAATTATTTTGTTGTCCTGTATATTAGTCTGTTGCTTCCTGAACTTCTCATATTAACATATGGCCCTTAGCAACATAAAATCTAGTAACCCTAGGCAACCTTTATTTTGATGATGTCTTCATTATCCAGCTCCTCCATCCCATGGAATTATCGATTCCTGGAATGCATCAACCCTACTAGCCCTTGTCCAGTCATATCAGTTCTTTACCCCAGGGTAGCCTCTACCCCAAAGAAATATCCTTAGCAACATAAATCTAGTAACCCTAGGCAACCTTTATTTTGATGTGTTCATTATCCAGCTCCTCCATCCCACCCCATGGAATTATGGATTCCCAGAATGCATCAACCCTACTAGCCCTTGTCCAGTCATTCAGTTCTTAACCCCATAGAAATATCAAGAATTGGACTCAGTAGTAGCATGGACACTTCGAAGTTCGGACACCTAAGCCTTAAAACACCCCAAAACTATATCTTCTGGTATAAATCACCTGAAAATAAACTTGATATGGTGGGAGAAGTGTGTTATATTACGATACACGGCCAAACTTTCTTTCCTGCAAACTGTTTTCTCGTTGTATTCCAAGAAGATTCTTCGTGATTGTGGAACTGGTATTTCTTTGCTAGAGTATTGCGAAGTTCGGACACTCGGTCCCACAGTGTGGCGCTGGTGATAAAATTGGTGGCGCAGTTGCTCTTTCAGTAATTATAACAGACTTCATATATCTCCGTCATTTTATTGACAAATATGTAAGTACTTACTTGCACACGGGTCATTTTTGGAGAGAAAATAACTGTAGCTTTGTACTTTTTGGTGAAATTTGGCTCTTCCTGTAGGTTGTCATGGTGAAATCGTGTATTTCTTAGGGGTGTCCGAACTTCGCAGTGTTCCGAACTTCGCAATACTGACTATAGGCTACTCATAGTTACATATCATACAAGTGTTGTAGGTTTGTAACATACAACATGAATGTTTGATCAGTCCCATCTTTCTTAGTTTATATATTATTTATTTACCAAGGTCTGTCACATGACATATATATATCTTCTATCTGCATACCTCTTATTCAGTTATACATTTTTGAAATACCATAAAGAGGTGAATGGATGATCAGGCCCATCTATAGGACTAAATCTTTGTCATTTTTGTATCTATTTATTTATTTACCAAGGTAGGTCTGTCACATCAATTTTCTATCTGCATACCTCTTGATGGGTTATACCATTTTGACGAGGGTAGGACTGTACCATAAAATGTGAATGTATGATCAGGCCCATCTATCGGACTAAATCTTTCTCAGTTATTTATTTATGATTATTATTTATTATATATTTACTATTCACCAAGGTCAGTCTGTCACATGAAAACTGAATTTTAATCTGAATATCTCTTGTTCAGTTATACAATTTTTGACAGGGGATAGGTCTAGGCCAAAAAAATGTCAGTTAGTCCCATCAACCAGATTAAATCTTTTTAATCTACAAGATTAAATCTTTCTCAGCTATTTACTTCTTCTACAAAGGTAAGTCTGTCCTATGGAAATATCAGCTACTGGACTAGCTATAGTACCTAATTTCGATAGTTTTGATGGAGGGGGGGGGTCATAGGTCTACCCCATTATAACAATCACTATCAGACCCATCGAGCTGTAACATGTAACATCAATTAGTCAAGTCATTTATATGCACTCACTGACTACTCAGTTCTCCCCTGAGCTAGCTGAATATTTCAGAGGTATCTCACAATTTTTCAAGATTTACCTCTTTTTCTTTACTTTTTTACCATAATCATCCTCCTAACAGGCAGCTGCGATTTTGAGTTTGACTCTTGCGGCTACCTACCCCACCCTCTAAATGACTTTGACTGGATCAATCTCCGAGCGGAAGACGCGACCACCGCTCTTCAAACTGACCATTCGTATGGAACGTCAGCTGGTAAATATTATCTGCAAAGTAAAGATATATGAAGATATATAAAGGTTTAAGTTAGTATTTCGCAAAGGCTTTAGGAGTTCAATAGACGATCATTTTTAATTGAAACCCCACCCACGGAATGATCTTGGAGAAACACCTTGGCATATATTTTGTTTTGTAATAGTTTTCAGAAAATCCCTCAGAGGCAGGGGTGTTGTTGTATCCATGTTTTTTTTTTCTTTCATTTATTTTTCTCTCTCATTTCTCCCTGTCATCAGGTCACTACATGTATGCCAGTCTCAGTAACAGGTTGACCGATTCCAGAGGTGCCATCATGAGTGGTTTCTATCCTCCGACCGACGGCACCTGTGTTCATTTCTTCGTGGCTCCCGTCGGCGATTTGGATGCAGGCAGCCTGAGAATCAAACAGAGGTCTCCTTCGGGCATCGAAACTGAGCTGGCGATGTTCCCAGCCGGACGGCTGCACCAGTGGCACATCGGGGAGGTCACCTTGTATTCAAACATCCCGGATGAGGTAAAAATGGATTCTGTTAATAGTATAATTGTTCAATTTAGTGCAGCAATGTTCCATGAAATCATTATCTAATAAGTGAGCAAACTTTGGAGAGCTGATGATGGAGTTAAGCTTTCTCAAGCAATTCTGCTCGTAATTGTCTTGTTTTAAGTGATTACCTCAGGTTTTACTGGATACCTGACAACTTGTCAAGTAGAGTTACAATCAAGATTGTCAGGTTTGCCTAGATTGTCAGACTTGCCTCATACACCATTTTGTTCTCAGAAAATAAGTACCAGCTATTATAAACCTGTGTTATAAACCAATCCCACAATATGGGCGAAATTCTGGTTGACCTCTTGGCTCGAGTATATAATTTTTAATGAATATATGTTTGTCAAGGGTATCGTTAAATTTTTTAAATAATTTTTTGGGTTTTTTTGGGGGGGGGGGGGTTTGGGTAAGAGAAATGAAACTGGCACATCCAGTTTGCAAGGATAATATATTTTAAAAAATTAAAAAAAATTCTACATATAGAATATATTTTGCCATGTCTAACCTTTGAATATGCAAATGATTGAATGATCCACAGGGCATTGCAATCATCTTCGAAGCTAACCGTGGCAACGGCACACTGTCGGGCGGTATCGCTATCGACGATATAGACGTAGCACAGGGAATCTGTTACGCACCCGGGGCTTGCTCGTTTGAGGACTTGAATCTCTGCACTTGGCAAAACGTTGAGGAGGAGGAGGCTGACGACTTTGACTGGGTCGTCAAGTCGGGCCGAACCCCCACGCCCGGAACGGGACCGTCCGAAGATCACACTTTGGGCTCATCATCGGGTGAGAGAGAAATAACCGGGCGACAATCAATGTTATTTTTCTCGCTTCGTTTGTGATGGTTTTCTGTTTTTGCTTTTGTTTTTTTCATGGGGATGTTTGCTACATTCTGTATAAAGTAAATCAATTGAACACATCTTGAATGTTTATGATTTCTTAGAATTTAATGGATCAGATTTGGTTTATTACCAACACTGGTGATAAGTTAATATAGCTAAGTACCAGTATTGATTGCTTTCAATAGTTTAACCTTAATTTTTGATTGAGTATACACAGTAAGGAATGGATAAATCGTCTACTCTAAGGCCCCCTACCGCACCTTCCCACACCCTCCCCTCCTCCAAAACCTTCTCCAGCTCCCAGGTGCCACTCGACTACAAAACAGGTAAAATTACTCTAAAACCAACTGCTTCCTTGAGAACCAAAATGTATCCTGCCGAAATAAATAAAAAGAAAACTTGTGTTAAGTATCTGCTGTCAAAGTCTGATTACATAATATTCAAACTTAGGAGCATTTGCATATAAATGTAAAGTATTCCAATTCTTTGATGGCGCTATATCACTTCTCAACACAAGTGCGGTGAGACTTTATTGTAAGTTGCGCTATATAAGAACTGTTTATTATTATTAATAAGTGTATTCCAAAGCAGAGTGTCTCATAATCGTTAACGATTTCGAAACCTTAGCCGATTATTCGACTCCTATGTTTTCTGTGACACAGGGAGTTATGCTTTCATCGAGTCATCGTCACCACAGAGGGAAGGATTCAAGGCCCAGATCTTGTCCACGCTGCTGTCCGGAGACACGACCAGATGTCTGGAGTTCTATCTCCACATGTATGGCGATCAGATGGGTACGTTGAATGTGTACAAGAGAACGGAGGACCTGCAGATGGAGAATGTCTTCACTATAAGCGAAGATAAAGGCGATGTTTGGAGAAAAGCACAGGTCAGTCTCACTATATCACTCCTTCCCCGTGTGATATCTGGAACATGTAGATATACGTGACAGTCAAGTCTGCCTATATGAAAATTGTTGTTGAATGTTCTTACCCATTACTGTAACAAAAGATAAATATTAGGAATTAGATATCCACAGGGAAAGATTAAGTTTACTTTTGGTTATTACATCGCAGGTAACGCTGGACACATCTGAACGAGTCTATGATATATTGATAGAGGGCGTTGTTGGCACCGGTTTGAGATCAGACATAGCTCTTGACGATGTTCGGTTCTTTGACGGTGAATGCCCAGGTAAGTTATATATATATATATATATGTTTATTTGTATATATATATTTATTTATTTATTTAATATCGTAATGAGTTGGAAATTCAAGAACAGTGGAAAAACTTCCAGCCTCCACCGGGATTCAAACCCGGGCCTCCCGCTTTGTACGCGGACACCCTAGCCACTAGGCTATGGACGCTGATTGTATGTCCAGAGGTTCAAAACCAGTAAGGAAGGTGGTAATTCCACTGTAGACATTTGTCACCTGTATTGAACAATACTAGTTCTGCTTTTGGGGACAAATTTTGCCTTACTCTAGAGATCAAACATGATGCTAACTGACTCGAAATCATTTGTGAATCCTAAGGCTGGATGTACATATATATATATAGATTATATATAATTAATAACAATAATGGGATCACCAATCAGTGACTCACTATTTCTCGTCCCATGTTCTACCAACCGAGTCATTCAACCCTCACTTTGAGGTGATCCCTGTATAACCATATCATAGCTCAACATAACCATGATGATGGTAGTTTAATCATTTCTCTGCTGGTAGTTTTGAAATTCGATGTGAACATCTAGTTCTTTGTATTTTACATTTATTTATACTTTCCTATTATTTTTACGTGTTTCTTTGTTCTCAGAGGAAGGCAGCACATGTGACTTTTACTGTCAGGAAGGAGCAAGCTGTATCGACAGATCAAAAGTTTGTGATTTCATCTCCGATTGCCCTAACAGTCACGACGAGGATTCTTGCGGTAATTGTAACCATTTGATTTATTTTTGATCGAGGCATATTGTTTAAAAGTTACAGTCGTAAAATACTACAACTACCCCTCCCCCATCCCCCGTGTGACGGCTGCTCTCAAGGGCTTAACCTTTTCTTTGAAAAGTGGGTTTAATAATAGCATATATTAAGGCAGTAAAAATAATATCAGTTTTGACAAGTTAATCTCAAAATTATCAAGAAAAGTTGGAAATGTTGTAATTTGCTTCTTTTCATGTAATCGTGCAGTAAACATTTTAAAGGGGATAGAATCATTTAGCATCAACAATATTCATCTAGGTACATGATTACAAAAGATAAATGTAAAACAAAAGTAAATGTAACAAAGAAAGTTTGGCTGGAAGTGTGTTTGGTTAGTTTGATTAACTATAATTAGTAATATTCAGAAGGTTTTGGAGGAAAAAAAATTGCTTGAATTTTATGTCGAAACACCCAAGAAATGGACAAACTAAATATATCACTGTTTTATGAAAACTTCCAGTAATTAATGATTACTGTCATAACAGAAAAAAAATTAATATCACATTATCAACCCTTACTCTCTACACAAATTGGCACTTGACACCACCATATTTTCAAGCAAAAACTATATTATGGTTTGTGAGTTTTGAACCACTCATCACTCCCAGTGTAAACTGATATTAATTGATCATACGTCTGATAACAGTAAGATAATAACAACAGACTGTTACAGCTGTGTAATGTCTGTTGCTACACCTCACCTTTCACCTGTCATTATATCCTTGTTATTAATATCATATAAAATATTAGTCATGTATTAAATAACCTTGTAATTATTCTTCTCACCTTTTGTGCTCATCATCTGGAACAGCCTGTGTACCTGTTGCAACTTCTCTAGCCATATATTCCAACTCGCACACTTCCTTCCTCCAACAAACTGTATTTAACTGTTCCTAAACCACGCTTGAAGACCTATGGTTACAGAAGCTTTGAATACTCTGGCTCTTATCTCTTTGTTCTTTTGTAAATTAATCTGCTTTCTTTGTAAAGCGCCTTGAGCAGTGACTTTTGTCTACTGATTTGGCACGTTATAAGTCTCATTTATTATTATTATTATTATAGCCATGTCAGCAAATCATTCATCCAATATAAAATATTCTTGAAATCTTGAAATCGTTGATATCTTCATCATAGTTTGTTTTAATGCCATCTCTATATTGAACAGGGTACGCATGTACCTTCCAGGAAGATGCCTGTGGTTGGACCAATGGGGAGGAATCAGCATTCACCTGGGCCAGAGGTCGTCAACAGTCACCAGAGGACAATACTGGACCCTTCATAGATCATACTAGTCTCAGTCCATTAGGTAAGAGTTAAAGTCAGTCGTCAAAGTTTGTAGTAACAATGTTGAATGTTAAACGTCACCTCTAGCAGCTGTGCATGTGTGTTTTTATGAGACAGCATCCCTTCCTGCATATAAGGGTAAGGGGGGGGGGGGGTTCATGACACTCGAGTCCTCCAATAAATTCTCAGCAATGATTTGTATGTGTGAGTGGTGCTCCTACTGACAGTAATTCCAACAGTCCTGGATGCTGATAACTTCGACATTTCGCTACTCTGTGGCCAGCCGTGACTTTCACATTTGGTTTCCAAAGATCATTTCCTGTGTGTTGTTGATGTGTAATTAAGGAACATATCTCCCTTTTTGCAGGGTATTACATGTACCTGACCTCCGACATAGGTACCCAGGGGTGGGGAAGCCTGACCAGTCCCACTCTGCACAACTCTGCGGCCGGCTGTGACCTTCACTTTTGGGTTCACATCTCTGGGACTGATGTTGGCTACTTGGATGTCCTCTTGGACACAGACTACTCCTCCAGGAGGTTACTTCGAGTGGAGAGGAGTTTCACATCAGCTGAGTGGGATCGAAACATTGTTCCTATTGGTAGAGTTACAGGTGCATTGAAGGTGAGTGCGGCATAGATTATGATACAAGCATTAGATGGATGACTTCTGAATGACTGTACTAAGTACAGTTTGTCCATATTTAGACTACTTCATAACAAGTAAGAAAAAGTTGGGGTTAAAATAAATATATTGATTGATTGATTTATTAATTGTGAAATTGTTGCCATCCTGCAACTGCATAATAATTACTAATTTTGAATTGTTATTTGATTTGATTTAAATTAACATATGATTCATTAATTACTTAAAAATATCCTAATATATATAAACTTAAAAATACAAATAGGAAATAGTGAAAAAGGATTATTATTTTTTTTTTCAAACCAATCAGCCCAGGATGATCTGAATAAGTACCAGCACAAAGTGTACTGTTTTTATGCCTTTAATTGTGTGAAAGAAATATTGGAGTTATTTATCTCACAATATCGTACCATAGAAACGGAATTCTAACGAAAGTCTTTTCACCTCAGCACAGTTTTGCAAAGCAAACAAAAAAAGGATCAACCAAAAATGGGGCCCCAGCACCCGTATGTGTTGGCTTCATTGTGGTGTGCATTTCAAGTATACAATGTTTGTACCCAACCCATTACACTGCCTCATTGAGTCACATGCAGTAAGATGGAGATGAGCCCTCATGTCACAAAAATAACGTTACGTGTCGGCCCCAAAACTCACGCAATCATCATTCAGAAGCAGACTTTGATGGTTGTAGGTTATTTTGATTCATCATCACAGATTGAATTCAGAGCGGCAAGATCTTTTGCTGTAGAGGGCGCTATAGCTATTGATGATATCCTGTTCTCCGGCTGTAATCTGCCTTGTGAGTATATCTGCATCACTAAATTATCTTTTATTTTATGTTATTTTATTCTGGATCACTAAATAACTTTTATTTTATTTTATGATATATTATATTATGTTTGATTTGACTTGATTTGATTTGATTTGACTTGACTTTCATGTACACTGCGTTTTGAAGATTGTGAAATGTAGAGATAGATTTGGATAAATATCAATAGAATTTTGCATGATTTGATAGAGGTTTATTCACCCTGATGAAAGTCCTGGTATATGTTAGTTGACTCTGATTGTAATTGCAGCATGGATATTGCTCAGTACTTTCCGTTGTCTTGCTGAGCTTCTCTATTTACAGCGCAGAGGATCGCATATTAATTACACTGCTGGATATTCTGTAAATTGAGCCATGTTTATCATTTCCTCTTGCTGCCCGGAGGGCAAATTATTTTACGACACCAGGCAGCCACCTGTGCACACGAATACTCTTATAACCTATGACTTAACGATATCCTGTAAATTGAGACATGTTTATCATTTCCTCTTTCTGCCCTGAGGGCAAATTATTTTACGACACCAGGCAGCCACATGTGCACACGAATACCCTTATAACTTACGACTTAACGTCAGGGGAATATACAATTCTATAATCACTATTGATTTGGAATTTCACAATTTGGAAGAACATTTCAGATTCAAAAATATGGTGGATTTTTGCCTAGATGAAAAGCGTACCTTACCTAAGTCGGCCAGGGCTGGAACTCATGACCTCCAAGATGCTAGGTGTCATTGCTTGTACTGCGACTGCCTTTATCCACTCAATCATAGCCTAGCTGGAAGCTTGGGCCGACCTCTAATTCAGTGTGTAGAAGTACCACATTGTGTTAAAGGAGCCTATTGTTTTTGGTCGAGGGCAAAGGCAAAGGTCAAATTGTGAAAACTTTGTAAACATGACATCCCAATATTGGAAGCTTGGGCACATCTCATACTATGGTATGAAGGTGTAAATCATTGAGTAAAAAAGAAGTCAATTATTTGGTGGAAGTCAAAGGTCATATGGGACAACAGGTCAAATCGTGAAAGCCTTGTAAACATGTACACCCTCACTATACATTACGTCAGATTCATGAAAAAAACTGCTCATGTCACGTCATCGAAACCACAATGCCTTTTTGCATTCTGGTTTTCTTCATCCTGTCTTCATAGTCAGTCCATAAGATATAAATGGTATCAATGACTGTAAAGTGTTTTATTTCCTCCTTCTTTACAAATATCTTCCTCTCTCTGGCAGTGAACACCTCAGAGCCTTGCGACGAAGTTTACGAGTTCAGATGCGATCGTAACGCCTGCATTCCACAGAAACAACTGTGTGACTTTAGCGATGATTGCGGGGATTTCTCTGACGAGAAGAATGAAACTTGTAGTAAGTCTGTTTTTGAACCTGAACAGTTCTTTTTCACCTGATTTAAAGAGTTTTGCTGTCATGCATATAAATACACCAAGTTATCAGAATGTTACCTTGTAAGATATTAACATGTAAATATTCTTTTTTTGAAACCTGGTTAGTTCTTTGTCAGCTGATTGTAGAGGTTTGCTGGTATGCATATAAATACACCAAGTTATCAGAGTGACACCTTGTAGGATATTAACATGTTAATGTTCTATTTTTGCTGTTATGCATATAAATACACAAGGTTATCAAAATGATACCTTGTAGGATATTAACACATTAATATTCTGAAATAAACTGATGCTCCATTTTCTTGTACGGACCAATTTGACCAATGGAATGTGAGTTTACTCAAAGACAGTTTTGCATTCAAAAGTGGTGATTAAGTGTAGTAAGACAAAGGAAACTTTTTCTTTGTCATCGGAAAATTAATCGTTTGTATACTTTATTAACAGCTGAATATGAACAATGTGACTTTGAGTCAGGATTTTGCAGTTTTGTGAACCAAGACACTGACAATGTAGACTGGATTCGATCATCAGGCTTGGAGAATGATGATGGACCAGGGTTTGACCACACCTTACTGAGGTCTGCTGGTATGTTGAAACCAGTACTCATAGCATACTAGGGTTATAGAAACTAATGATGAACCAGGGTTTGACCACACCTTACTGAGGTCTGCTGGTATGTTGAAACCAGTACTCATAGCATACTAGGGTTAAAGAAACTAATGATGGACCAGGGTTTGACCACACCTT